>VZUI01061581.1:0-159165 GCA_013401135.1 Cettia cetti
CGGCGCGCCGGGGCGGCTCCCGGCCCGCCGCGGTCCCGAGCGCGGAGCGGCGGCCGCGGCCCCCGGTGGGTGGGTCGGGGAGAGGGGGAGGGGGAGCCGGCTCCGGCGGTGGGCGATTATGCCGGGGCAGAGATGGCTCTGCTGAGGCTTGTCCGGCCCCGCTCGTCAGCCCCATTGTTGCGGGGACAGTGAGTCACTTAATCTCTCGCTAATTCTCCGGACCTCGCCGGGCCGCGGCTGTTTATTTGCTTTCGCTTGCCTGGGGGAGACTTAATTCCTGGTTGCGGCCCTTCTGTGGCGTGACCGTGCCTTGCTCGAGGTTGGGGGAGAAGTGGAATGAGGGAGAAGAGGGGGCCTGAGGAAACTTGAAGAGAGTTGGTTAGTTCGAGGAAGCTGCTGCCGCCGAGTCCCTCAGCCCGCCCGGCCAAGCGAGGCTCCCCCGGGAGTCTCCAGCCCGCCCCAGGGGTGCAGGTACCAGAGGCCCCTCTTCGCAGGGGGCCGGTTCGCGCCGTGAAGTGCTGCCTGTGCCTCTCTCCCTGTGCCCTAGAAAGGTGATCGGAGGAGCGGAGGAAGATGAATTCCCAGCAGCAGAGGATGGCCGCTATAGGGACTGACAAGGAATTGAGCGACTTGCTGGACTTCAGTGCGGTAGGATATTCTCCGAGGTCTTCTCATGACTTCTCCGTGGTCATGCGAACTGAGGAGCAGGGGCAGCAGCGTGCAGGGCTTGGCTGGGTCTGCCTCAGCCAAGTTGGACACCTGAACTTTGATGTAATGTCTAGACTTCCAGATTTAATACTGTAATACCAGCTGGGTCAATTGGTTTAACTGGTTAAAATCAGGCTGACCCAGTGGTGGCATAATCTAATAATTAACGTTGTTTAAGCTGGTGTGTGGCACTGGTACCGTGGCTCTTGGGTGTTTTTGTTTTGTTTTCTTATTTAAACAAAAGAAAGATTATTGCCCACAAATAAAAGAAGTTGATGGTCTTGGCTAAGAAAATGTAGATATTTTCTGTGATACATTTAACATACCAAAAAGGTTCTTGATTTATAAATATAATAGAAAACTACTGCCTCTCAAGTGCTGTCTATACTTTCAGTGACTTTATACTTGCATATCAGTAAGAAATATAATTTGAGTAAAAAATGTAAGTTGTGTAACTATTTGAAATTGTCACAGTAGTATTAGGTGTCCTTTTAATTTTAAGTTGTTTGTGTCCATGTAGAAATGAGGTTTTGGTCCTATTAATAAATTTTAAGGAGTACTGCAGCTTATTGGTTTTGTGTGTCTAAACATCCATCTTGCATTCTGTTTGTTTTCAAGCAGAAAATAGCAAAAAAATTGTTTCCTATTAACCTTATTTTCTGTTTACATTAGTAATTCAGCACAGACTTTCAAAGCCAACTAAAACATGTCTTTTTTTTTTGTTGTTTTGCAGATGTTTTCCCCACCTGTAAATAGTGGAAAAACCAGACCAACTACGCTAGGAAGCAGCCAGTTCAGTGGATCAGGTAGGATGCATCTGAGATACGTAATGTTCATCTCACTGGGTCTTGATGCTTCAGCATAGTCTTCATGTTCTGAGAGTATTTAATCTTTCATTTGTAGGTATTCTCATAAGATATTCAGATCAGTTAGAGATGTTCTGTTTTGATCTTTATAGCGCATTTTGCTAGCTTTACTCTTGGTGTTCCTCTCCATGTCCTAGACTATTCCAGTTCAGTGAAGTGTTGAGCATCTCTAGCCATACTGACATGGAAGTTGTATATTTGTTATATTAAAAATGAATGAATGTGTTTTTTTTGTTTGAGAAAATCAAACCTACCTGTTCAATTGAAGAATTTCCTAGCCCTCCTGTATGAAGGGAGAAAACTTCTGTTAAATGCCAAATAGTTAAATACTCCTGACCCAAGGATGTGTTCAGTACTTAAGGAAAATGTGAGTTTAATACATTTTTCTGGTACTGTGTAGCTCTCAAAGATTTGACAACTAGAATTTTCTTCTGTTGAATCTTTATCCATGCATCTGGAAAACAAATAACTGTATTTACATGTTGCACATGTTTTGTGGCTTCAATGTATCTTTATTGAAAGGTCCACCTAACAGATATGTCAGGGACCTTTAAGCTAAGACTGTAATAGGAACTAAGTGCAATTTTAAAACAGATGCTTTGTGTCATTCCCTAGAGGGAATATTTATTATTTATTACAAAAGAGAAACCAAAGTAAGTTTTTGATAAAACTTTTTGTGTAGATTCATCTTGTTTGAATACGTTGAATACAGAAATTATATTTTTGCTCTTATGATACAACAGTGATGTTTGTGTTTTAGTTAATGAAAATAAATGTTTAGAGTGCCAGTAGAGAACTGAAGTAGTGGCTTGAAGTTTTGCAGTAACATCCTCTGTTAGCCTCTTAGGTTGTCAGGGCTGCTACTTTTGAGAGTCCAAATGAGACTGCATTTTGGTGACACTCGAGGGTTTTTGTTTTTAAAAACATCCTAAAACTTCTCCATTGAGTAGTTTTACAAACTTTCCAGAGACTGTCTCTCACATTTAATTTAATGAAACTATATAGCAAAAGTACTTGTTACATACTTGACAAGTCTGTTAGATTTTCTCTTAAAATAAATGACTGGCTTTCTCTTCCTCTTTGAAAGTACATCAAGTTTAAATTAATGGCAATAGTAAGACAGCAAATCTGTCCTAAGTTGAAGTTAATAATATTTTTTTTAAAAATACAAAAATACAAATATTAAAGAGAGTTGTTTCTATGAAGCTTGTTTTAAAAGACATTCAGACACCTAAAACTTAATTGTGGGGAGCACAACCTGAGCATCTCATCTCAGTTTTTGTCCTTGCTGTTCCTAAATGAGTAGAATGATTTTCTGTTGAGTAATAGAGCTTTCATTTTTACTTTTAGAGCACTACTGAATAATGTGGCATGTCCTATTTGTAGGTAATGCTTCCCTTTCTTCCCTTGGATGTCTTAGAAAAAGAGGGAATGCCAGAATAGTTATTTCTTTAAGAGAAACAGTGTGATTCCCTGAATTTCTTTACCAATATGTTGTATCCACCTATAAATACCAATCCTCAGTACAACACTGCAACTGTCAAACGAGTTACAACCTCAGCTGTGTTTCCCTTGGAATGATAGTAGTATATAGTTGTGGGTTTTCATTAAAAACATTTCTAGTTGGAGAGATTTACTGGTTAGTGGGATTATATGCCCTAATTCTGGTAGTGTTATGATCTAAGCCTTGACCTAGGGGGATTACTCTGCAGGAGTGAGAGGTGACAAAGTACTTTATTAGTTGTGTTCTGAGACAGTGTTAAGTATTGTAGAAAAACTATGTCAAGATCAGTGATAAAATACAGGCATTTAATTTCTAAGTACTTTGTTTTAATTGTGGTCTTGCTATAATTTCTAGTGTTTTGTAACTTCTAGGACAAACAATACTTGAAAGCTTTTCTTTTTTTTTTTTTAACTGACTCTCTTTAATCAGTTTTTAAAGAGAAAACATGAAAAGGAGTTATTTATTTCTTTGAGCCATCTAGGACAGAAAATCACACTATGCGCAGATTCCTAAAAAGTACTTCCTTTTTTCTTGGGATGTTGCTGCCTCTTACAGAGACTTCCAGTGGTTTTGATGGCAATTAGAGAAGTGAAGCTTGCTTTAACATCTTTCCCATTTAGCTCAGTTTTATTTTTGTGATATTTTTACAAGCATGCTAAAGGATTTCTTTTTCTTAGTTGGAGTAAGACAGGGTTCGTTGTTTTTTATTTTGGAGACCCCTCTTCCTCATTTAAACTTAAACATCTGCCAGCACCTGCCCTCCTCTTCCAACCTGTCAGTGATTTGAGATTCAGCCTAATGGCCCCCTTTAAGTAGGTGAAGATCAATTGTGTGTCTGCATGGCTCTTAAGACTGTATATTTCTGGGAAATCTGATTTAGAAGGAGGGAATGCTCATCGTTCTTTTTCCTCACCACCCCCAGGTCCCTAGTTTAAAAGACAAATTAGTTGCTGTTAAAAAGTGGTTAAGTTTTGTTTGTTTTTCAGGTGTGGCTTTGTGAAGTGTTGGAAATACTGGGGTGTATATTATTAATTCTAATGTAACAAGCTTGTTTTGCTATAATTCTGCAAGACTTCTGTTGGCTATATTTTAAAAATGTGTAGTTGTGTTGCATGAGTGAAACAGCTAATACAACTGATCTATAATTTGTAAGAAATTTCTGTCATGGATTAACAGATGAACATTGTGTTTTGATTAAAAGATAGCTGGGGCAGGTTTGCTTTCTTCAGTCAATCAGTTATGAATGAAAACTGCAGATAAAATAAGTGAACTAATCTGATATATTGTGGTATATTATGACAGTAAGTCGTGTAAGCTGCTGATAAAGTCAACTTGGTCAGACTACTGGTGAAAATAAACATACTGGAAAAGTAACCTGATATGTAAGCCTGTGAGTTAAGCCAAAAAATATTCCTTGTCATACCTGTTGTACTTAATTCTCGTTTAAAACAGAACTTGTCATTCTTTTCTCCTCCAAAACCACCTTCTGAAAATGAAGCCATTTCTGTCTTAGAAACTGTAGCAGAAGGTGGCAAAGGTCAGAGATTTGTTCCATTGGGCTTTTAAAACGGGCTTTTTCAGATTTTACTTACAATCAAATTTTTTTGTTGCCATCTTGGCTAGTGGTAGTGTTCATGATTTACAGTGACATTTTGGCTTGTTTTGCTTTTGTCTAAGCTACAACACATATGCCAAATACGAACTTGGATGGTTACTGATTTTGCCCAACAGCCTTTATTGCTGTAATTCCATTAACAACCAGTCACAGGTGCCTGCCATGGCAATGGTAGTGCAATTTTCCTGTGGTTTTTAGTAGATTTGATCTCAATCTCAGTTTTTCCTGTAACTGATTTTTTTTTTTTAAATCTCAGGTTTGGTACCCTGAAATAAATCCCTTTTATTTTCTTGTCTTTTGCAAGGAAGAGTTAATCTGAGGCAGTATTTTTCTCACTGGCCTACTATTTTCAATTTAGTAGCTTCTTCAGTGTACTAATAGCAGTATTTATTATTTTTGCATGTGGCAGTGCGCATGCTTCTATCAAATCAAATCAATCAAAGACACGAAGTAAGATAATGTGGATGTATAGCAGAAAAGAGAGATAAGAGTTTAAAGTAAGAGGTACAGTTTAGGAGCTAAACTGTCAAAATATGACACCTCTCCTGCCTCTAAGATTCTTCTGAATTTCATGGAAAATTTCATGGGTGTGACCAGCTTTGGGCACAAATCTTGTGTCTACCCACACATTCCTCATTCATGCAAAAACTTCTGAAACTATCTGTTTAGGTGCCTGTTTGTATTGATTTGGTCCCTTTTATATAAATTCAAGAGTCTGGCTGCCCTTTCCGTGTCTCTCTACTAATGTACTGAGTTTGTAAGGGGTGCATTGGATTGGGATAGGCCACTAATTAGTGGCTTGATGCAAAGACTAGTTAAGTTGATAGCCTGCCATTAACCTGAGTGTCCCTAAATTAGGGCCATGTGTCTTGACAATGGACACAATGGCAATTCTTGAGCAGGACTATTACGTTGCCAAACAGTGTTTCCAAAATTAACAAAATCTAACTTGTCAATCCTGTAAGCTCTTATTTCCTTTTAAATTTTTCCAACAGCAGTTCCTATAAAAAAAAAAAAAAAAAAAAAAAGGGAAAGTTACCTGGATGGGCAATGATTTAGGGTACTCTGTCCATTGATCTATGCAGTTGCTAAAGAGTAAAGGCATCTTTGTGTGTTAAATGTCAGAAATCTGGAGTGGGCTGTTAAACAGCGTAGCCTTTTATTATTTTTAATTTTTTCATATCTAGTTTGTCCTCTAGCTTCATTAAAGGTGAACCAGCAGACCTGGTGTTTCATGGTTGGTCTGAGGGGTGGTAAATTCTGTCCTCTTCTGAAGAGCCTTGGGAGAATTGAAGAAGCCTTGTGCTTGAAAGCAGAAGGGTATCTGTGGCTTCTTTACCTTCTATGTTTTTGTAGGGGAGACCCATGGATTACTCTTCAAATGGGCCAAGTGCCAGTGAGAGCAAGACTGCAGTCTGGAACCCTCACCTGTTGCATTTAGAAATGTGCCTGAAGGGTGAGGCAGAACCAGTAAATACACGACTCTGCAGCTTGCCTGTTGGCAGCCCCTATCTCACTGCTGCTGTCTCCTTCCTCCTTCCATTCCTTGCCTTTGCAAAGATGAATTACCAGGCAATCCATTGAAAGTCTTGAAAATTATAGCATAAATTCCTGAGTAATACAGCTTCCATGCTCCTGTTTAAGAAAAGAGAAGGGGGAAAAGTGTTGGACAAGTAGAGAGAACTGACAACCCAGCTTTAAAGCAAGGTATTTGTGGTCATATGGTAATTGAGGAAATAGCAAGAGTTACTAAAACAGCTCAGTATTCTGAATCTAGTTTAGTGAGTAGAGAAATAGGTGTTAGCCCATTGTTCATTACTGTTGACTTTGATTTTGAAAGATGATGGTGTGAACCTTATGACACTTATTCAGAAATTCTTTGCTATTTTCCAAATAGAAGATTTGAGATTTTTTAGTAGTGCTGGCCTATCTTCTGTTTAGAGATACATTTGACACCATTGCATCTGACTTTTGCTGTGTTGGCATGTAGAAAGCATTCTTTCAAAAAGCTAATCATGTATTTCCAGCAAATTTTTCCTTAGATGAGAGCAGCAGTGTGGTCACTGTGTTACAGGAACAGCATCCAACCTCCAGTCCCCATATAAATGTTACTGGTTTGGGAGGCAGGGAAGATCTTTGCAGTGCTATTTCTGGATGGCTTCAGAAGATCTGGGATTGCAGTAGTGCCTTGTCCTTTCCTGATGTGGATCTACCTAGGGTGGGGTACCTTCCACCATCAGCCTCCCCTCAGCCAGTAACTGCCTTCTGCCAAATTTTTCTGATCTACTGCAAGTGATGAAGAGTATTCAGATCCTTTGGAGAGCATTCTTAATAGCATGTGGGAAGGAATAGGATTTGAAATCCTATGTTTATCCAGAAAGCAGTGTTGATAGAAATGTAAATGCAAGGACTAAAGGTTTGGATAAAGAGGAGGAAGAGAAGTATGAATGAGATTCTTATGTATTTGTGTGTCCTTTAATGTCAGCTGGACTTGCAATCTTTCCCTGTAAACTTTTATGTCTGCAGCTTTTGCTAAGTTTTAGCTTTTTTTGCTTTTATTTGTTTATGGTCTCTTTTTGATCTTTAGCAAAGGAATAACATTTTAAAAGCTTGTCATTCCTACATGCTTGCCAAAGTTCCCCTTCCCCCGACTTCTTTCCAGCTGTCACACAAGGAGGATTTTAACCCCTTAGTTGTTTTGCTATCAAGTTGCTATGACAGCTGTTTGTTTCAGATAATTCCACTTTATCCATAGCTGAGCCTGAAGATGCCATTATATGAATTTCTGTTAATCTACCCTATACACTACTATTAACTTGGTAAAGTGTATTTTCCTGAAATTGCTAAAGGTATAGTGTAATTTTTTCATGGTTGAACATTGTGTTTATGAAGAGAAGGTTGTTTAAGGCAGTAATGTAATACAGTACCCCTTAGTAAGACTAAGCTTTGTGGAGACTGTTTCTAAAGTGGGAAGCTGCACATAAATGAACGTAGTTTGCTAGGCTTCTTGAGCTGACCTCTCTTGGCCATGGAGATGCAGTTCTTTTTGTTCCTCTAATGTGGAAGGATTATGTTTTCGGGCAAATAGTATTGAGCATTTTCAGAACTATATAAAATTTATTGAAGTACACACAGGGCTAGATGTGATCTATGAGATATATATATGTCTTCTGTCTTAAATTCCCTTTAAAATATTTTTTATACTTGAAAATTCATTTTCAGTAGATGAGTGCATGAAATAAAGTATGTTCTCTAAAACCTGTTTTTACAGTCATTGTCTAGTTCAATGTGTTAGCACGTCAGAAATGTATAGCAAATCTAGATTGGTTTTGTATGTTCTCCTGTGAGGAGATCACAAGATGTTAAATGAAGATAGAAATAAGCAAAGGCAGCATTTTCTTTTGCATGTGAATTATTTGGAGATTGTTATTGAGTATGCATAACTTGTTTTAAATAGTGTATTCACCCTAATCACATTTGGTTATTAAACATTATAGGAAAAAGGAGGAAAATAATTACTGCAGTTGAAAACTATAATTCTGAGGATAGAGATTTTATTTTTAATATCTGAGGGTTTTTTTCCTAGTCCTGCATTTTGTGGGGTTTGTTTGCTTTTTGTTTATTTTTTAATATTTTGAAAATGTGGAAGTCCCCAGTTCTATTGTATACCTCAACCTGATGATTTGGAGGTACTTTGTGGCACTTGATGGACTTTTTAAATACTACAGTGCATTATTTACTAGTGGTTGTAGGGGTAAAGTTGTTTTTTTGGTTTTTTTTTTTTTTTTCCATTATGAGTCTAAGATGAGATAATGATAATTTTTTTTTAATGTCTTGAATGAATGCCTTGTTTTTTCATCTGTAAAACAAAACTGTGTTTGTAAACACAACATTCAAAAACATAAAGGACGTAGTTCTTTGGTGAAGATGTTAACTGAATACCAAGAATGATCAGAAAAAGTAGCTTTTGTTATATTTATAATATCTCACTGTTTTCAGAGGATAATCAGGCTAAAAAAGTACCCAATCAATCTTCAGGACTTCGTTAGATTCTTGTATACCAGAGATGTGATTTCTTATTTTTTCCAAGTAAAGGGCTGAAATTGCTTTAAAATGCATAAACTTCATGTTCTTACCAGTGTAATGCAGAAAAATCTTGCTTGACCACACTGGAATAATTGTTGCTGGTGTGTTAAAGTAGTATTTGGAATGGGGGGCGGTGAAAAAGACGACAAAAGTGTTTACTTTGCATCACTGGCAGTAGGGTAATGCTTTCTGTGAATGGTAGTAAAAACTTAGCATAAAACTAAATGAAGTTTATCTTGGACAGACAAGTTGTACACTTTCACATTAGGGCTATGGAATTGCTTTTAAAAGACAGTTTAAAAGTGTATATTTTTGTTATGGTAGCAATTTATTGCTAAGTGGGAAATAGGTAGATTTTTCTTTTTTATTTTTACTTAGAGCTGATAATTTTGTATTTATTTTTTTTTTCTGAAGTAAATTTTGTTTATTGCAGTGGACCTGATTTCTTGCTCCTGGTCTTGTATGGAGGTTACCTATATTGGTTTTTCTAAGCGTGTGAGGTATCTGTTACGCTTTTCAAGTTTGCTTTTTTTTTTGGTAGTACGTTTTGTATGGTTTATTTCTATGCCAGTTGTAGTTACAGAGATGGTGGTGTCTCCATGTCTTGATCAGGTTGTTAATTGTGTGGACTTCTAGTAAGAAGTTGAGCCACTTGCTTTCTACTTTGCTTTTCATGAACAAAACTGTAGGAGGCATTTTGTGTTTAGGTTGTCTCTGGAAGAAATCTTTGCTGTTGCTGAAGCAGTGGTAATACTAGGCTGGGCTGGAGTTTTGTCTTGAAGTCATATTTTGTGAAAATTATATTTTGGATAATGTATTCTTTTCCTTTTTTTTAAAATATAAAGATAAGTAGGCTGAACTAATTCTTAGAAAAACATACCTAGTCAATCAAAATCAAAATTTGGCTATTTCTAGTTATTTTGCAGGTAAAATGCAAATGAATATCGCACCATAAATGTGCATGTTCTGTGTGTTAAATTAAATTGAGTTTAAGGTGTATTTTACCCTTAATTCAGTAGAAACAAAAAATCAGAGGCATTTTTTGGTCTTCTGTAGGAGGATGAAATTCACTGTGAATATATTTATTTTTTGTTTACTTGAATGCAAGATACAATTGTCTTGGTGTTATCCCAAGAGCTATTGTGGCTACCCTATGAAATGATTAAATCAGACAGCTTTGCTTGTAGGACAAACATTTTTCATATTGTGGTGTTTTGACCATTTCCAATGCGACACCTTTCCCGTTCCAGTTCTTTATGCAGCAACTTCATGAGTCATAATCCTTGCAAAAGAACACAGCTTAAAATAATCACTGATTGTTTCTTTGCAATTCTGTTCACTGCCCATTGCAAATAAATAAGAGCAGAAACTACAATATCATTTAATCCTTTACTGTTTGCTTTTGACGTGCAAAGCATTCTCTTGTAATAGAGAAGTAATCCATAAGGAGGGTAGCTGCTCTTTCATCTTCCTGAATGCTAAATGAAGCCAAGGCTTTTATGAAGAGATGGTGATTTAATGAAGATGACTGAGTTTTGGAGTAATGAAAAGCTTTTGTTATTTCTAAAAATGATGTCTGGTGCTTACTACTGTAGAGCTCAAATGGCTGCATTTTGTAGTATGTCTTTGCAAGATTAGTGCTTGTGATGCTTAGATGCAAGGGGATTGAGGAATGGTAATGCAAAAATTTTTCTCCTAGCTGGATTTTATAAAACAAATGCACGTTTCTGCCAATTTGTGTATAAATGCATGTCAGGTCTGGCATGTGTTCCCTGCTCTGTGTAATACTTTTATTTTGGTAACCTTGAAAATATCTCTGATATCATGTTCCCTTGCCAGAGGACAGTAATAAGCACACACAAAAAATGGAGCATAAACTTTGTCAATACTACTTATGACAGGAACATCTGAATTATATACTTGTGAGTATTTGGAAGATGTTGAATTTAAAATCTCCTCAACTAAAAAGCTCCCCCCAAAATACCCAAACAAAACTGAAACAACAACAAAAAGTACAAACCAAAAAACCCAATACAAAGCCTTAAAAACTTCCGAAAAATGCAAACCCCAATAAAACACAAATTAACCCCCCCATATTTCTTCCTCTTTCAGCTGTTAACTTTATTTGCAATATTTTTTTTAACAATCTGCAATATTACTATTTGCAAAGCAAGTAGATAATGCCTGATACTCCAAAAGAAAGAAGAGAGAGGCTTTAAAGAATGCAAGACTGTATCTTCTCTAGCACATACACCCAACAGTCTTACCAGTCCTTCAGGATGTAAGTGCTGTTCAGTACAACCAGAAGGAAACTTAAAAGGGGCTAAACTATTTTAAGCACTGTCAGAAACATAGAGAATGCAGCCATGTTATAGTCTTTGTTGTATACAGGAAAGATTGATCTGATCATCTGGGGTGAATGAACTTAGGGGAGCAACAGCAGGCAGGGTTTTGTCTGTTGTTTTGTCTGATATTACATTAGTTTTTGAAAACTAATGTAATAAAAGTGCAGAAATGGGTAAACTTAAATTTCCTTCTGGTGGTTATTAATGGCTTGAATTAATGGCTGGTCCCTATGTAGCAGCATAAAAATTCTTACAAGTGTAAGAGTGATGTATGTGGGATGCGTAAAGCTCAGCATGTCTGGTGATTAAACCTCAAGATGTCAAGGGTGTTTTTGTGAATACATTTCTGGGTAGAAGGTGAAGCACTGTAAGAGATTGGGGTTTTTTATAGGGTGATGTAGTAAAATCAGAGTTTGTAGCCATGTGTGACTGTTATACTCACTAAACTCAATTTCAAGATACTTTATTTCAAGATACTGAATAATAGTTTCAATAATTTGCTTCTTTGCTATGTACTAACCCTTCCCTTTTCCTTTATCTTCATCTTGTTAGGGGAAATTGAGATCAGAAAGGGGGTAAATGCCTGCATATAGGAGATGGTGTGTAATGCAATTTGTATTCTATGCTAATGATAATACGCTTTTTGGCCTTTGAATAGTAGGCCAACGCAGTAGTGTATTAGCAGGGCACCTAGGTGCCCTGTGAACTATCCTAAACCCCCCTGCTTTGCACCCTGCATTTCTGCAAGTGCTAACTGGCATGTGTGTGACAGTGCCACGTGTGCTGCAGCGAGCACTCCGGCGGAGTTTGGCCATCTCTCATGAGTGTGTCACAGGTTGTCTCTGAATTGGATCCTGGAGAACATGCTGTTGCCATAGCAATGAAAGTCCTTCTGAAGGCAGGATTCCTGGCAGAGCTCTTGCATCTCCTGAAGTGCTTGGTGCATTGATCTGAAAGTACCTTGTCAGTATTAGCACATAGCTGGAGTAAGAAGAGCGGGAAGCAGAGATTTCCTTGAAATACATTATTTGCCTCTTGGGTTGGTTGAACCCAATGTTCATAAAGTTGCAGCTTTTTAAAACCTTACTCTGAACTTTTTGCGTATTTAACATACTTAGCTTGAATGCACTTAGAGATTGAATGGTTCTAACAGCTAACCAGTGTTTATTGCAAAAGTAGCACTAAGTTTCCCACAGTGTTTGTCCCTTTTTGTACCTGGAAGAAATATTTTTTGAGGGTTTCCTCCATAATTTTGGTTAGTGCAAAACAGTTGGGAAAATATATTGCTTTGTTCATCATCCTTTTCTCATTCATGTTCTTGTTTTTTATAAGTAAAATGGTTGTCTTGCTACCATGTTATTTATAAATGTGACACTAATGGGGGAAAATCACTTACAGAGATGTGAAGTTCTGTATGTATTTGGAAAATATACGGTACATAGGATTCCTTTTTCAGCAGATTTGGCTATATCTTGGTATATAAATACTTCCTCCTCAGATTGTAGTTACCAAATGTTGATTGTTTTCAAAGTAAGAAAAGGCTATGAATTTCTTGTGTCACATCAGATAATATAGTTTTTGGAGGTTTTTTGTTTGGTTTTTCATCAAGATGAAATGTAGAAAATCAGAGAATTTTTAGATTATGGACATTCTAGGCAGCTGTAATATTCATTTCTACATGTGCTGTCAGAATGAAGTTTAATTTTTTGCTTATTTAAGAAGATCAAAAAATTTTGAATCTGAAAAATTAAAAAGAAGTGGATTTTTTAAAAGTTTGGAGACAAAGTGATTAACACTGTACAGCATATTCTTTTATGTGGCCTGGGACTTCCATGTGTAAGTATTTATTTTCTTCTGAAAGAGCCTCTAGATGAGATGAGTTCTGAAGCTATCCATATAGCTTGCTCCATCCTTTACATCTGTTTATGTAACATAGTCTTTAGCTGTCACTCTCTAAAATAGATAAAAGTGAGAATTAAGCAAACACTTCATTCTTCTTTCTCCTTCCCAGTGAAATTAAGAATGAAATAATGAATACTTTATTTGTACTTGAAAAGAACTTTCTGCCTGCTGCAGCAGATCTGTGCATGTGCCATACTGGAGATCTTAGCTTGGCTCTGGTTTTTCAGTCCCAGCCTGCCCTTGCCCCTTTCTCAGAGCAGGAAAGCAGCATAGCTCCAGGTTGGCTCGGCCCTGGGAAGGGTTGCTGAGCTGCTGCTCTAAGCAGTTCAGACAGCACTTGGTCCTTACAGTTTGTACATGTGTTGGCCTAACCTGCATAGACAAGTTGTGGTGTGAGTGGCCTTGGCATGGGGACCAGATCCTCCACCAAGGACAGGTCAGCACTGATCACAAGGAGAGTATGAACCAAGGGAATCAGGCTCTGCAAGGTGTCAGCTTGTTGTTATTTTCCCCTTTTAAGCAAATTTAGTGCTGCCTCAGCGGACGTGTGTCCTAAAGCTCTGCAGCTCTCCTTGGGAGCGAGCGTAGCAGTAATAACCCAAGTATCCTCTGGTGTGCCAGTTGGTCTCAAGTCACGTTTGGGAATAAAAGCTCTTTCACAGCTCCAACAAATGCTCTATTTATGTGTCCTTTTAGCCTTTGAGTCAGTACCGATTGAGTAGGCACTGTTTTTGGGATTGTGGCAGTAGGGTCACTGACATACATTGAGATAAGCTCATTGTGTTCTGGATATGTAAGTGTGTATAAATACTGGCCTGATTTTGTCAGGCTTAACAAAGAGAGCATTTAAAATGAGTTTAGTATGAGAAGTTAGGTGTTTATCTTTTTAAATTCTAATTCTGAAATAATTTTATACTTGTATGGCTAATCCTTAAATAAAAGGCACAGATCATTTAATTCATATAACAAGCTTCCGTATTGAAATATTAAATGCTTTTCAATATTCTGTGGTTTTATAGTCTATGCTATTGTTTTATTGGATCTGTTAAATTATAGGAACGTGGAATACTGAATAATGAAAAAAATACATAAATCTTGAAATGTGATTTTTTTTTTTTCCTAAATGTCTCTTAATTCATATCTAAAAATTCACTAGGAATAGCAGAGACCTAGGAAATATTGTTACTCTCTTTCTACTTGGTGCTGTTATTTTTTGTAAAATTGTAAAATTTTGTAAAAAGTTAAAACAGGCTTTTTATCTTCTTTAAAAGCTTTTGTCAGGATTGTATCATTGCATAGTGAAGAGAAGATACTGAGTTTTAAAGGATGTAGCAAAGAGGGAAAATTTCTGTTCCTGTTTTGCTACATCGTTGAGGAACTGCCTTTCTTTTTTTCCTTTTTTATTTTCTGGTTTCCTGAGCTCTAAAATGAGGGCTAGTGTTTACACTGTAGAAAGACAAGACGTGTTTTTGAACTTGCTCAATTCATGTAAATGATGGTCTTGGAACAGGTTGATATCAGTAACCTCATATGACCTAAGCAGAGTTAAATACTGTTTTCAGTGCCAATATTCACTTCCTCCTTTTGTATTTAGTTTAATGTCATTGCTTATTTAATTCAAGCTTTTACTTATATTGATAAAGTTTTGGGGTTTTTCTTCAATTCAGTTCTTGTTGGGTCTACTGTACAGCTTCTTAAAAGTAGACTTATTTAAAAATGTGGAAATGCAAATTTCAGTCTGGGACTCACATTAGCATTATCAAAACTGTTTCAGCACACCTTCACAGATTACATATGCATCTCGTTTCTGTAAATTTTATTTGAATCTTATCCAGATAAGATAGATACATTTGCCTAAATTTCTTCAAGGAAGAAAATTTTTAGTCTGAAAAGGTTTCCTGATACATAAACAGAAAACAACCCTGTCCATAGCTATCCTTTGTATTTAATGGATTAAATTCACTTTGACAGCTGGATATATGTACCAGTGTCTAGCCTATGGCCATGATCTAATAATCATGGATATGGTAACAAGTCGTCTAAAAGATTCAGTAATCAAGTGGGTTTTTTGACAAAACCTACTCTGACTGAAACGAGATGAGGCTGTGTTAATTGTGGCTGCATTTGCTACTGTAGCTGTATTCTGAGTACTTAAAAAATATCCTTTGGGGGGTTGTAGACAGAAGCTATGCTCTAACAGCCAGGGAAAAGCTAATTTTGCTACAACAGTGAGTTTTAAAGTTAGGAAACAAATTTGATTTAACCTAATGATTATGAAGAGCTTAGTTTCAAAACAATAATTTCTACTTTCACTGAAGTACTTTTTAACTTGTTTG
Source organism: Cettia cetti (assembly GCA_013401135.1). NCBI lineage: Eukaryota > Metazoa > Chordata > Aves > Passeriformes > Sylviidae > Cettia > Cettia cetti. The sequence continues at coordinate 15,363 of VZUI01061581.1, forward strand.
CTTCTTCTGCCATAAAGATGGTTGTATGTCATTAAATGGAACCTTTTGTGAAATAGATGATTTTTATATCATAATTCTGGTACATGAGGGTAAGTTTAAGAAGTACTGATGAATAAATACGTGTTAAATGGGAAGAGTTCAAGTACTGCAGGTATTTTGAAAGCAAATACTTCACATATTAACGGTGTGCTTTGGTCTCAGTTCCATTTGATTAGTGAAACCTATTTTGTAAGGAAATATTATTTAAGAGAAAAACATTGTCTTGGCCCTCAAATCTTTGAAGCTTAAAATTCAACTACCATGTGTTGCCAAACTAGCCTGTTCTGACTCTTGTTTTATATTTGGTTCTAGCTCTTGGGGAGAACAAAAAAGCTGCTTTAAATTCTGTAAAACTCATGAAAATCAATCACGTTGGGATAAAAGCAAGTGATCCAAATATTGTAGCTTTGTTGTCCCTTCTTTTTATTTTTAAATGGAATTTCTGATCTAGCTAGTGGGAAAAATATTTTAGAAAACACCAAAAGGGGAGAGTGTGAATGAATTTAAGGAATTAAAAATTTCTTTAGGAAGGTGAACTAACTGTTGACCCCAATTTATAGATTATATTTCAGCGGCTTCTGAATGTGATATTTACTGTGAGGTTTTTTGGTTTCTTTTTGTTTGTTTGGGTTTTTTGGGGTTTGGGGGGTTTTTTGGGGTTTTTTTTTTGTTGTTGTTTTTTTTTGTAATTTATGTCTAGTTTCCCATTTCTTTGTAATTCAAGGGATTCGAGGTACTTATTTTTAAACTTCACAGCAGCTTTTATGAGAAGTAGGATGTTTACACTGAAGCAAGTATTTAGGGAGACACAGAAAGGTGGGGAAATCAGGAAACAGAGGTATTTTCCAAGCCAGCCCGTAAGATTATCTGGTTGAAACTATTAGTGTGGAAGGCTATTTGCTTTGTGCCTGATGTGCAAGAAACTTTAGAGATTCTTATATTTAAATTTCTTGTTAATGTGCAAAATATACATTTGATCCCTGATTGTTTTATTATTGTAGATAGGTTTTTTCCTCCAACTTATTTTTGAAGAATATGTCTTTAAGTGGTAATGAAACAGAATATGAAGGCAACTTTCATGTTTGTTTTGGTGTGATTGTGTTATCCAAGAACTTAAAACAAATCTTAAGAGCATCAGCTTTTGTAAAGAGGAGCATCCACCTTTGAAGCTGGGAAATAAAGAGCTGTGCTCTCAGGTTCTTCATGCAGATGGCCACATCCCCTCCCATGTGATTATTTTGTCCACTACCAGATTTTGTTACTGGTTAAGGTAGTCTTTCTTCTGGACTTGATGTGAGTACTTCTTAATTTCTGAATTAATTATTTTTAAAACAAACTTAGTTTTCATTTTCAAGGCAAAAATAAAGAGGTGTGAAAGAATTACTGAGTTTTCTAGCAGTTTGTTAGTGGTGCTGGTCCTACTAGTAAGGATTAATGGCATTGATAAAACTTAGCTAATGTAATTGCCATTGGGTAGCAAGGAAAACAGTAAACTTGTTTTACTTGGGGTAGGTTTGAATTTGGATGTTCAGCTGAAGTTTATTAATTTTTAAATTTTATTTGATCATTTGCATTATCCTAGGCTTAGTTTCATCCATTTGGATAATAGTTAGCTGCTTCTAGGTGTGTGTGATTCCTCCAGGCATTGTACAGTATGAACAAAAGGAATGCCAGTCCTGAATGCTGTATTCTGTGTTGTGTTTTCCAGTTAGGCTTTCTAACATCTGTTGATGGACAAAATGCCCAGGTACAATTCAGTAACTTTCTCTTTTATTACTGTTCCTTGTGATTTTATTTATTTTTTTTTTAATGGAGATGTCTTGAACAAGAAAAGAAAGTGGGCAGAGAAAAAGAAAGTGTGTGGACATAAATATTAAGAATAGTAACTGTGTTCTGGAGTACAGTTTGATTCTGTTTTACTGTAAGGATATTCTTCAAGAACGCCTCAAGATTATCATAATCACCTTTGAGCAGTTTTAAATTAAAAAAACCCAACATTTGTCTTAAAGTTTCTTCTCACACACACGTATTTCTGGAAATGTACAACTGAAAATGTAAGTGGGAGGCACAGCAGTGTCTGCAATCACCCCTGAACCACTGACAGATTTAGTGTTTTGAGACTTTGCATTCCCATGGGGCTGGGAATAGGCTTTTGAGTTGTTTTTAGCTTGCTTTTTCCTCTGAAACCTCATGATGGATTAAATTTGAATGCAGACAGATTAAAACCAATTATTTTTGTTTCTTGTCCTTTTGGAAATGCTCTTTGAAATATACAATATATAGGACTAATTGGCGTGCATCTGGAATGATACTATTGAGAATTATATTAATATTTCTTCGTAGGAAGTTTGTTGGACTTATTCAGATAAAATTTAGGACTACAGGGAAGGACCTAATTTCTCAGCAGTCTGATAACTTCTTTGGAAATCCGAGCCACCATTATATCGAAACAGAAATTTGATATCTGTACCACAGTGAAGACTGTGCCTTTTTTGGTTTCCTTTATGCATTTTCTATTAAAAAAAGCAAAGCTAACAACCGATTTAATGTAAAGTCTGCTTACACATGTGAAATTCCATGTTGTGTTCTCTAGCAGCAGTAGTAATGAATATGGTGCTAATAATGCAGGTTTGATCCCCATACAGGCCATTCACATAAGAGTTGGGCTTGATGATCCTTTTGGGTCCCTTCCAACTCAAAATATTTTGTGATTCTGTGAAAAAGCACTAGAACTATCTGGTATTCTATTTCTGTCAGCACTGGAATATCTGGCCATCATTTTGTGTTCTTTATTCTTGGTTACCTTTTTCTTTGACCTTAAGGAATTGATGGAGTATGTTCAGTTAGTGCTTTCTTTGTTAGTTTTCCCAGATTTTAGATCATTTGCATTTCTCTCAGTTGAGTTTAAGATTTAGTTTTCGGTCAGTCAATGTGTCAGTGATATTAGCTGTGTTGTAAGTCAAACACTTATATACTGGTTTAGTTGGGGAGTTCATTTGAGTCTTATATGGACTACAGAGGAAATATTGATATTGTAAAGTTCCTGCAAGACTAAGTATTTTATACTTGATATAATAATGTTGTGTCTTTACCTTTATTATGACAGTATTTTGCTATTGAAATGTAGTTTGGATGCTGGCTTAATAATCCTGTGCTATTGAAGCCACTTGCATGCTGGTGGTTTTACTCACTGTACTCACTGTAAATTCACACAGTCTCAGACATTTTGGGACTATTGCTGTGAATTCGAGTTATCTCTGTGCTGTAACTTTTCCCTTTCAGGATTTCTGTAAAGGGTGTCAGTGAACAGAAGTTATTGGCATAATGGCTCCAATTGTGCACATAAGTCTGTTGCTGTCCCACAGTGAACAGGCCTTTGCTTAAGTGGCCTGTCTGGTTTTCTTCCTGCCTCTGAGTGATAGGAGTCAAGCTGGCTGGGAGCCATTTGTGCATACAGCCAGCACTGCACATGTGGTGGGGTTTGGTTGTGGTTTATGTTCTGCAGTGAAATTCATTCTGTGCTTACTGTCAGCCTGTGCTGAAGAACAGAAAGAGGCTGTTAGGGTTTGTCTATTTGGAGGGAAAGAGCTCAACCAGGGTGCTAAAGTCTTCTGGGGTGTGGAAAGTTAGGTTCAGGAACTCTTATGTGCCTATCCATAATTCTGTTGTAACATCTTGGGACAATGCCAGCAATTTGGAAGTTGTCTCTGACCTTTTTGTGTATAAGTAGTTATTCACTCTGTTACAAGATTATTTGTAGGGAAGTAGAAGTCCAAAACAGGTGTGCTTTCATAGCCTGTAAATCTGTTGGTTTTTGGATGTGAATGTGGCCTGATACTGGAAGTGCCTTGCAGAGGAGAGAGCTGGCTCTATGCTCAAAGTACACTCTTCTCAGTATGCCTGTAACTTACTACTTTGGGCTGGAGCACTGTTTTAATATGACTGTTCAAGTATTTCTGTTCTGTATATGACACATTTTGGCCTTTTTGTATTTGGCTTTTCTATTTTGACTTTCTCTCTGGGGATTTTGGTGACTTGTCTTAGCACTTTACTCCTAGTATTAGAGTTAGAGAAAGTAGTCCTAAGAAAGGTTATATGCTCTTTTGTTTCAAATAAAATTTGATTATATTGCTCGTCCTTAAAAAATATTTCCTGTAATATGTGTCTGGAGCTGGGAATGGAAAACTCTCCAAGTAAAATGTCATGGTAACACAGGGTGCACTGCAGTGAAGGAAGTGCCTTGGTAAGTGCAGATATTGAGAAGTAGAAGCTTGCTGAATGTGCCTTCGTCTCTGTGAACACGAATTCCCTTTCCTATGGGCAGTGCTGACAAGGTGGTCAGTTGTTACATGTTATTAAAAAGCAACAGCAACAACCCCTCCTTTTTTCTTACACATCATCTTATTCAGCTGGATATATCTGGATGTCTGTTATTAAAATTGTATTCTTTAGGAGTGGCAAGTTGATTAAGAAGTTTGTCCTTTGGTTTTATATTGTGGCTTGTAACCAAGTTAGTTTTTAAGGAAAAAAATCCTCTCTCAGAAAGGAGATCTGCTTAAAACTCTGCTTTTATTATGAGGATTATTAGAAATAGACATGTGGCTGTAGGCTTATATCTACTCAAAGACTTGCATGTATTTTGATTCAAATTAAAAGAACTGGTATTTGTTTTTTCAGCATTGAGTTTTCCTTGTAACAAAAAGGAAAAAAAAAAACTTCTAGGTAATTCAGTTAACAGAAGGGATTTTTTTTAAAAAAATATTTTTAGTAAATGATGGCAAGAATGGGTGACTGGCTTGTGTAAGAGTATCCTTATTTTAGTTCTTCCTCCTCAGCACACTCTATGCATTGTGCATGCACAATGAGCTCCTGGTAACTCTTAGAAATAAAATTGAATTTATCTGTGTGTCTATGGTTTGAGATGTCATTTACAGAAATAAAGACCTTGACTGATATCAACTTAACTGAGGTTTTGATTGGACAGACAACCAGGTATGAAGTTAAAGGATGTTGACTTCTACATTTTATACTTCAGTATTTTTTTTCTTCTAATCCTGAGAATGGCTCATAGTGACGTACTAAGGAACGTGGGTTATTGAATGCTGAAGTACCATTGCAACATTATTTTAATGTTAATTTAATTACTGAATCTAGTAAGGCTGATAAGGTAAGTAGGATTTTGGTAGAACAGTTTATGTGCTGTTTATCATTGCTGTTGACAAATCTGTTTAGGCAGATTTCTGTCATTACTAGTGTAGGACTGTAGGAGTGTTTTCTGAAGGCATACAGATAATATAAGAATAGCTGTGTGTGGTGGACATGGGATTAGGCATGCTCAAAGCTGCAAATGTGAGGAAACAAAACCAAGTTTGCCTGATCATGGAATCACTAGGTTGGAAGAGACCTTCAAGATCCAGACCAGCCCATGCCCTAGCACCTCAACTAAACTATGGCAGTGATTGCCACATCCAGCCTTTTTTTAAACACATCCAGGGATGCTATTTGTTCCACTGTGGTACTTATTTCTGTGTACTGGTAGAGGGCAGATGTGATTGGAGTGCAGGAATGATGGGTTTTTATTTCCTGCCTATTTTTACTTAATGAATTAATGGTTATAGTTCTTGATATTTATTCAGACTGCCAGCTTGCTTTTCCCACAGAAGATCACAATATCCCTTTTTCTCTGCATTTGAAAAAAGAAACTGTTGTGTACTGAGTTAAATGTACATATATTTTTACTAATTTCTTAAGGATGTTGGACAAGTGGTTTAAGTTTCCCAACCATGTGCTATTACACTGTAAATATACTGTTATTTTCAGAAGTGAGATTTGCAGGAAGGAATAATATACTAGGTAAACTTGGTATTATCTGCCTTACAACTGTTACATGGGTCATAGAAACTAGAACACTACTGCCCTAAAACTCGCCAGTGGAACATGGCTGCTTCATAATCGGTGTGGCATTTTCAACCACATCAAAAATACACCATTCTGTTGGTGTTTCAGATACTAAGCTTTGTCACAATACCTTCATTATGAGCTTAGGTTGGTCTTCCGGCTCGTATGTAGTCATCAGGCTTTACATTTCATTTATAGAAAATGCTTATGAGCACCTTTTACTGTACTGTAATCTTATTAAGCCAAGTTGCTGATGTTTTGCATTAGGTTTGTGCTTTGTATCCCTTCATGCTGAAGGATACAGTTGATCATAAATACAGCCTTGACTATTCCCGATTTAGCAAAAAAAAAAAAAAGCTTTATAAGTACTATGAATGTACACTGGTATTACATTTGTCTGTGTACTAAAAAAAGCAGTAGCTCTTCTTTGTTATTACAGTTCTTTAGTGTTTGGCACTAAATTCCATTTACTTTTGAATCAAATATTTTGGGGAATGTTTCATTTTCATCTTAAAATGTTTTAAGTGTAATATCAATGTGTGTTCTTCAGAGGTGCAAACCAAGTAGTTTAGTGATTTCCATTAGAATGCTTTTCACTTAAATCCGGGAGACTCCTCTGTAAATCCTTAACAGTTCTTGACATTGCTACCTCAAGGCACAGAGCCAGCATGTGCAGTCTCAAGGGAGCAGACCCAAGTACCAATCCCAGACTGCTCGCTCGAGGAGGCATTTTGCTCAAATCCTTAAGGGAATGTTGACCTTCTCTTTCTCAAAAAAGTGGCACCTGCTGGCTAAGCAGGACAGGCTTTGAGGGAATTTGGAAGAGCTGTGAGAGAAAACTTGGGTCAGAGCTGAAGAAGTACTTGGCTTGAGGAATGGATGAATAGAAAACAAAGAGAAATTAAGATTCTTCTGAGAGAAGCACTGTTTTGATCCATATCTGATGCAAAGATCTGAATAAAGAGCACTCACTCATAATATGATTTTCTTTGGTGTTCACTGCTTCTCAGTTATTTGGATTGTGCTACAAAAGGTGCCTCAAATAGGTGGTGTTAATTAAAACAAAATAAAACCAAAATGTTTACTTGGTAATTTCAAAATGAATACTTAGGTTCTTATAGACCAGCCTAATGCTGAGGGATCTCAACAGGTTCTTAATTTTTAGTTTCCTACAATGGCAACAGACCAAGGAGAAACTGTTTTTACGAGGTCAGTACATAAAATGCTATTCACAGCTTTTTAATCTCATTTTGTAGTTTTATGGTCTGTGTATTTAATGAAAAGTAATATATTTGGGAGGGAGCAATGAGATTTCGTGCTGTTCTTTCCAGAAGATGGCTAATACAATACAAAATCAATGTTTGTCTTTTTTGTTAGATTTACATAGACTTAATCACAGTAATTGTGCATTTTTGAGCTGAGTGTTAAATGCACAGAATTGTGTTTAAGCAGAGTTTTTGTCCCTTCACCCTTTCACTAAAAAAAAACCCCACAAAAATTTAAATCTTCAGATGCAAGAAAGTGGGTGGTGTTGAGAGGAAAAGAAATATAATTTGTGTTATATCTAAGTCCAAATCGGCATTTTCCTTTTTTAAATAAGCTATTGAGTTATTGAGTGTTAAATTCTAGACTGCATTTAGTAGGGTAAATTGCTTATAATTCTGAAAGCACTGATCCTGATAGGAAAGGGTGATAATTAGTTTCTAATATGGACAGAATTGCTGTTATTAGCTGTGCTCCACATGTTTGCTTCCCCTGTGGCATTCCTTGAGGTGCAGCAGATGGATGAACCAGGGGCAGAGGTAATGTGCGCCATGATCGGCTGCTGCTTTCCCCTGGGGATACTTCTGGAATGCTGATATCTTCTTTTTCCTTGTTTTTTTCTCTTCCTTGCTCTTTTCTTTTTCAGCAACTTTGCTGAGATGTATCAGAATTAATTTATGGTATTACTCCTTTATAATCCATTAATCCAAGTATTTAATACCAATATGTTAATGTGTTAGAAAAGGGTGGGCTGTTTGTGTGCTGGTATCTTAAATCCTACAAAGTCAATATCATGCTTAAATACTTTTCTCCGTTCTGTGAGGTTGTGTCATTAATAGTCTGATGTTGCCTGATACTGTTATCTAATCTTTTGGAACATGGTCATGTTGAGAAATGGAGCCTGCTATTGAAAAGGATTGTCCCTTTCCTTTAAATCTAGCCAAGTAGAATCTGCTCTCATTTTCTTTCTGTTCCTGATTAAAATGTAGGCAATAGGTTGTGTGTGGGCTTCAGTATTTGAGCTTTTTAAATGTTATTTTATTTATTTTTAAAACCAGATCTAAGAAGGTAGTAGTGCAGATCGCCTTACCTTTTTGTCATGCAAAAAGAGCAGCCTCGCTTAGGTGGGCACAGGGAGTGTGGTGGCGGTGCTGCGGGTGGAAGAGGCCCCGCTGCAGCAGCAGCCCCTGCGGCGCTCACAGCCGAGCTGGGAGTGCCCCGGAGCCCCGGCCCGCCGGGAGGGGCCAAGGACAGCGCCCGTCTTGGTTATTAGGAAATACTTTCCTCGCTGCTTTTCAAAGGTTTTCATTTTGTTTATCTATGTCTCTTTTCTCCTTGTCCTTTGCTTATTTACTCTCCCTCTCAAACTCCCTGTTGGGACTTTGCTGGAATCCACAGTATTTTCAGAGAAATTAGTGATTTTAAACTGAGTGACTTTGAAGGTGAGGCTCCTTGGTTTGCAACCAGAGACATAAAATTTGCTGAAACTCTCTGGCTCATATTTTTGTGATTTTTTGCTGTGTAATAGCAGTAGAAAAAAATACCTTCCTCTGCATTTTAAAGATGTGTAAATGTCAAGGATTTTTTCTTTTATTTTTTTAATAAAAAATGAATACAATTATTTCATTTTTAATTTTAATTAACTTCTATAAATATGTTTTATATACATATAGGTACATGTTTGTTTTCTTGGCTGTGGAACCATTTAATTGTTTTTTCTTGTCTGCTTTTGCTACCGTGTATTACAGATGTGGATATGCAGTGGAAGTCTATTGACAAGGAAATTGCACCTTCTATTTGAGGTTTGCAATGTTTCTAGCACAGTGACTGCAAGTATTTTTTGTTTGCAGACTTAGAGAGGACATCCTTTATAAGACAGGACTTCAAGTGAGTTTTTAAATAAATGCTAATCCACTTCAGGCTTTCAGAAATGGCTGAGTACTTGAGTGCTTCCTAAAATTAGGTGAAGTTGCAAGGGGACAGTGTCTGTCACTGCATCCAGTGGATCTGGCAGTTATAATGGAAGATCATGTTTGTCAACTATGGCAGTGGTTTTTCCAAACTGTGGTACACAGTTTAGAGTAGTGTGTAAATGTGTGGATGCTGCTGTTGTTGGTACTACTCATGGTGTGTAGTCAGTAAAAAAGTTTTGCTCTGAACTAGTTACTCTGTTATTTGAGAGGCTTGCTGTGAATCTGGACAGTGAGATATTTAATATTCTGGTCATGCACTCAAGTGATTCCTTCACACTCAGGCTGCTTAAATAGTCTGAAGAGTGCAGAGCTCCTTGATGCAGGGAGTTCTGCTGCTAGGATTTCTCAAAGGTTGTGTTATTCAAAGACCTTTTGGCTTGCTTTGTCTGCATACTTGGATAACATGAGTGTCCTGGATTAGCAGATGGATCCCTTGTCTTTAATGCAAAAAGCTGGGAACAGCCAAGACTTTGACTTGTCAGAAGGAGGCTCCTAAACCAGGAGGCCTGGTCAGATCCAGCCATTGACCATTGCTGCCAGGCTCTGCCTAGTCAGTGATTGTCTGGAGATGGGATTGTTTGTACAATTCACAGCCAGAGCCAAATATTGGAACTGGAAGTGTATTGAGGAGGATGAAAACTTGGAGAACTTTGGACAAAAACTATTTCCCAAAGGGAAGAATTGGCAGTCAGAAAATAATCATCTGTAGCATGTCCTAAATACCAAATAAAAATGGTAAGCAAACGTAAGAGAATGAGGTTCAAGTATTTAAAAAACAGTAAGTTAGTGCTCCACAGTGAAACACAAATTTGTTTAAATTCTCTCTGTTCATATTGACGCATTTCGAGCAGGAGAACCTTCTCCTCCTTCATAGTGTTGCTGTGTGACTGTTTTTTGAAAACACCTTTGAATTGCCTTCGTTTTATTGCTGGAGGCTCATTTTATATATATGTATATGTATATACACACACACACATTTAAACTCTTTTCCTGCAAAAAAGACTAGCTACTTTTTTTGTGAGCCTTTCCTTTTTAATTTTATAACTCAAATTCAAGTTGCTTCTCTCTTCATGCAAGGAGCAACCTCACCTGAAATGCCTGGGACAACACAGAAGAATTACATGTAACCGATAGGAACAAATCAGAGATTTTCTGTAGCAGACATTTTTTTCTGCTTTCCTGCTGAAATCAACAGGAAATTTAGATTAAACTTGGTATCTTGCCACACACTCAGACAAAAAATGCAATGATCAGAATTCTTGTGATTCTTTTCACCTTATAGCATAATAAAACCCAAGTATTCATTTGTATCTAATGGATTTTCATGATCTAGTAAAAGTTGAGTTGTACAGTATTTCAAATTTCTGAACTGTTTAACCATGTAGTTCTCAGTCTTCCAGAAAGACCCTTTGCTGTTCCATATTCATTTTATTATGTGAGCTGAGCAAAACTCTTCATTCTGGGAAAGAATTTTGCCATTTGATATATTATGGAAATTTTAAAATGTAAATTTAAAAGTTGCCTGTGCCATTTATGTATTAATTTTCCTATTTAATTCTCTATAGAAATTCTTGATATTAAAGTAATGAAATATTTAATCACAGTGGTGGCTCTTTTCTGCCTTAGGAAACTGGTTTTATTCAAGTGTTACTCCTGTGATGAACCAGTTGAGGACTTTTGTTTTCATCTTCTTTCACATTGTATTAATCAGAGCAAAATTATTTCCATGCTATTTGTCTAAAGAACAGTGGATACATGCGTGTGTGTAGATGCATTGGATTATCATTGGTCAACACACATAGTATCAAGTTTCTCCTAAACAGAGAATTTGACAATTTGTTACATTTTTACTGATACGCTTTTAGAATGCTGACCTCTACAGGTGGTTCATTTTTCTTAAAGCTGTTGGTGGCTTTGAATTACTTCAGTTTCTTTGAAAAGAAAACAAAATAAATCCTACAGAGATATTTTTCCTTTCCAGCGAGGCTGACAGCATCAAGGGACAAAGGAAAAGCTGGTAAAAACCTTGCTAGAGCAGTTAACTCTTATTTGCCCTTATCTCTCCTCAACAGCAAGTTGTCTTCCACCCCTGTAACATTTTGGTGCTGTAACCATATTTGCAATCACTAACTCCAGACAGTATTCCATCATTTAGGACTGTTCATGAAGTTGATTTTGGGACTGTCTATGATTTTTTTTGGTTGAAATGTATGCTATTTGTGGAAACTTGTATCATAGGGTTTTAGTTAACTTGGGAACTTCTGTAGGTTATCCATTCTTTTTATGTTAGTATACTTGATGCTTTGAGGATAAAATACTTTTGCCTGTGTTTTTAGTTGCTTGATGTGATTTAGATTCAGTTTGGGGCTCTCAACTGCCTTTAGCAAGATGCTGTGATTGAGCTAATCAGCCCTGCTATGAACTGGCTGTGGTCTGGAAGCTTAAGAGCCTTAAGATTGCTGCAGTTACAAACTTCTAATTTTGAATCTATTTTAAAAATGGCTTTGAGTGGATTTTCTTGTGTGAAAGATGGCATACACATAATAATGACACTGCTGTAATTCTAGTCATTATTTTTGTTAGGCCTAATATTAAGACTGAAAGATCTGCTTAAAATGCAGATGTTCCCTTTTATAATTTCTATATTTTTTGTTTAGCAGGAAATTTCTTGTGATGTAAAAAAAGTTGTAAACTTTGTGTTAAAATTGGAGCTGTGGGTGTGGAGGAGATGTAATTGACTCTCAGTAGAAAGTGTTCAGTACAACACTAGATCAATATAGGCACCACAGCAGAATCTTCTATTACTTCTCTGTAAGTAGCATTATAGATGGCATTACTCTGGATTAAATCAAGTACAGCAAGTATAGAATTTTGATTTCAGCTGTACTTCATTTCATTCTTAATGGAAAATACAATGGAGTGGCTTAGCTTCATCTGTGTTTTTTGTGCTCTCTTATAAACGGCTAAAGTCTGATTTTACAATGAAAGAGTTAAGAATCTATATTCAATTGAAATTCTGTAGGAATAGGGTGTATTAGATTTTAAGACTTCTTGAAAACCTAATTAGTCTTCGGATGACTTAGAGGCTTCACAGGTCTTAAGAGGTTTCACCATGTGTGAAGTTCTTGTTCACGTTGAACCTTTTTTAATAAAAGAGGGTATTGATTGTTTTTCTGTGCTCTTACTCTGTTACTTGTCCTCTTTTTAGGGTAATATTTCATAGGATTTTTATTTTTTCTCTTGTTTGTCCCATAATACACTCCAACATTAAAATAATGATTGCTCTGAGTCCTTTAGGAGAACAAAAACTAAAAGGGTCTTGGAGGATAAAGTGTATACAGTGCTCTAGTTTCTTGATAATTAGTTAAGAATATGTATCTTAGGGCAAGTTCTTCTCTGATGTTTAAAAATTCAACAGTAAACTTTAAAGTGTAGAAGGAAGTGGCTTTAGATGTATTCTTGGTTTGGTTTTTCTTTAAAAAGGCAAGAAATAAAAGCTGAGCAAAAATTTTATTTCTGAAAATAAATTTGATGGTGTAGTTGGTAACATACACAGTTTTTTTTAAAGGCCAAAATGCAGATATACACCTGAGTGATGCTCATGTTTATTTCCTTTGTGTGACCTTTTAAATAGAAGCTTTACATTTTAAGTAAATGGAGTAGAACAAAACTGCTACTGGAGCTCTTGTACTTGAATTTTTACATTTGTTTGACACTATTCTTGTCAGATACCTTAACATGTGTTAAATTCACTGGCCTTTCATATCACTTGTGGAAATTTGGTCAAGAGCTTGTGTTGGTTTGGCTGCCAGGGAAACCCCATGTGTGTCTGTGGAATGGGCACAAAAGGACACAAGTGTCATCTTGTTTAGCCTTTCAGTTATGCGAGCATATCACATTTGTTTGAGTTCAGGTGAAGAGTGTTAAGGTATGAATTCACTTCAGTTTACAGCAATTTCTTAATTTTCTTAAGAGTATGTGGGCCAGCCTTGTCAAAGGAATAAGTCTTGCATTTTTAGTTCACGTGAACATATGTTGTGGAACTGTATGTGATGTTTATTCTGAGTTGCCCTATTACATGTGTGAATCTTCAGAATGCTCTCATGCATCTGGGAGGGAGAGCTTATATTTTTCTTCTAAACCTTCTTCAGTAATTCTTCCCTTATAAACTGGGATGTGAAGACATTTGATGCCTTATCACCCTTTCACAAAGTGTGATCTGCAAAATATTTAAATTACAGTATGCTGAAGAGTAATAATATTCTTTGTGACTGAAATGTAAGAAATTCTTTCCCAAATACTGAGTCACAGTTGTCTTTTTCAAAAAGGTAGAAACTGTGTTCTTGTTTTTGTTATTGTATATATTTAACAGAACAGGAAGAGTCTGTCTTGTGTTAAAATTATTTGATTACTCTTGTAAGTGGTAACTTTTTTATTTTTAGTGGTTGAGCAAATCTGGGCACTTATACAAATTTCATTGTATTGGAGTGTTGCAGTATGAACAAGTAAAGTACAAAATGAAGCAAAGTCTGAAAGCTGTTGTCAGAGCTAAAAGCATCTCTATAGAGAACTGAATACAGGATCTAAGACAAACAAAGTTGCTACCCAAAGAGGCAATATGGTCTAATTGACTTGCTTTGGCAATGCTTAAGATTCTAAAATGTGAGAGAGAAAATGGGATATCATCATTTGTAGAAGCAACTTATTTGGCACATGGAACGCCAGGCTCATTTTGGCTAAATTTCAAAATGTACTTTGAAATTTTTAAATAAAAAAATCATACTTTTTTTTTTTTTTAATTACAGAAGAGACAGAGGGAAGGAAAATGCTTGGGCTTTGTTGCCATTTACTTTGAAATAATTTACACTTCTAACTTTTGGCTGAAATTCTAGTAAGTGAACAATAAGCATGTGTGGGCGTTTTCTGGAAGTGTTGAACTTCCTGGTAACCTGTTTCTACCCTAACATGGAGCAGATTCAATATTTTAAGATTTTTTAATGAGATTGTTTGTGTTTAATATAATTGAAACATGCATTTATTCAGTTACTTTTCTCACATACTGGCATAGTACCTACCAATGGTTCAATAAAGCCAGTACTCCCAAAGTAGACTGCAGGATTTTATGCATCACCACATAGTGATGGCTGGGGTTTTTTATTATTTTTTGCCCCTGAAAAAAATCACTGTTTTGTTTTGTTTCCTTTTAAATACAGACAGTCTCAGAGGTAGTAAATGCTTCAGAGGTGATGGGCTGGCTTCCCTGGGCCGTCACACAACCCTGACTTTGGCCTTGTCTGATTCTCGTGCTCTCCCTTTCCTTTCTGCTAGCAGTGGTGCTGTTCTGGCCCAGTAGTGAAATACTTGTGTGAGCAAGTCTGGCCAAAAAACAGTGAGGGTCTGTTATTTTTATGAGTCTGTTTTCTACTAGTTTCTTCCTGAATGGATTTACTGCAGGTCCCTAAAAAACTCTGGTGCTAGTGTGAGGGAAGAAGATAGGAGCCGGGCTGTGGGCTGTGGGGACAGTGAAGTGTTAAGGGAAGCAGGATGCCTCCTCTGGGTGGCAGAAAGCCTTTAGTTGTTGGGAAGATAGGCTGTGTTTGCATACATAAACCTTGACTCATAAGCTGTTGTTTGGCAGTGGTTCCTGCATCAGAATCCCTTGCTGGAGTTGGGAGGTGCTGCTTGCCTGTGTGAAGGCTCACTTTGCAGAGGTTTGGTGGGGTTGTACTTGCAGGTTGGCTAATGGGACGGGTCTGTTGGATGCTGTGCTGGTGGGGACCAGCAGTGCTGGAGAATCCTTCTGCTTCTTATTCTTGCTCACCTGTAATATTAGAGTTAGAGTATTTTTCTTATTTTTAATGTAAAATCATTCACTCCAGTGTTGTGGTTAAATATCCCTAGAAAGTAGTTCCTAAAACTAAGGTGTAATTTTTATAGGAATGACATTAGGAGACTATTTAGTGCTTTTGTAAAAGGAGAGACTTTTAAAACATCCTGGGAGGAGAAATTAAAGAAAAATAATTAGTTATTGATTGCTACTTGCTTTCTGACTACTTAAGTAAATGTTTTAAAGTCTTTAATACCATATTATTATTGTAAGAAGGATAATTACTAGGTAAGGGTGCTTTTATCCACAGAAAGTCTGTCTACCATATTTTATTGGCTTTCAGCATATTCTTGCTATAACCTACAGAACTGCTGTAACAGCAGACTTGGAGAAACAGCAACAGCAAATTTATTTTGTATTCAAAGTGCAACTTGTCCTCATTAAAAAAAACCAAAGGCATGAGTGTGCTTTAGCAGGAACAGGTATGTCTGTTCCGGTTGTTAGAGTATGAAGGCAATTTAAAACTTGACTATAAATTCCAATTCTGACTTTTTGTCAAAGTTTTGCTTCTGAAGCTTGCATGGTTTCTAAGGGCATTTTATTAAAAGTGTTTTAACTCATCTAACACTTGTTACAAGAAAATCATTGAAAACTCAGATTTCTATAAAAAGTGTGATATTTAAGATTTAAGCCAAGGAGAAATGTTACTCAATTGAACCAGACTATGGAGTATTAAATGAAAGGCTAGCAGAAGAAATAAAGGGAAAATCAGTAAAGTCTTCAAATAGGAAAAAAAGTCTTTGGTTAAGAAGTAAAGTTGGAGAAATCTCAACATTTTCACTAGCAGATGGAGATATTTCTGGATACACTACCACCAGAGCCAGACTCTGTCAGATTTAGTAGTTATTTTCTAGCATAGATAAGTAAGTGATTTTTTTTTTTTTAGTTAGTGGGATACTACTTTAAACTATTTTCATAGTAGTTGCATGTTTCTGCTAAACTAGCAAAGCTAAACTATTTTAATTACTCTTTAGCATTTAAAGACCACAATGCTGAACACAGTCTTGACTACTCTAGAAGTTACTTCTGTCCTGCTGATCCTCTAATGGTGTAGTTTTGTTGTTTAAGGGTAAGCTTTCCAGACTTAAAGCTCTAACACATGGCTATGCTACCAAAAGAATGTTAAAATGTGGATTGTCCTGAGGGGCAGCAGAAGTCAGTAGATCAGCTGATACCTCTTGGTTTTGAAGGGAGAAACCAGTGAATACGGGTGACATACAGTTTAGTTCTGCCATGAACTGTGGGGACGTGTCTTAGTTCAAGGGGAAGAACAGCCTTTCTTTTAAACAAAGGGAAGGAGTTGAAAGAAGAAAAACAAATGTTTTTGGGGAGGGAAGGTGAACCAGGCTCCCTCAGACATCTCAGTTGCTGCAGTGCTGCTGTGAATTAGTGCAAGGCCCATTAACATCAGGCCCCAGTCGTCCTTCCACCTCGTTTGTTGATGTAGGAGACTGAACTGTATCATATCAGCTTTCCAGCATTGTGGGCACACCATCATTTACTGCCACTCACACTAAAGGAGCTGTCAACACAAAGCCTGCCTGCCTGCCTGCCTCAGGAGGCAGCTAACAGCCCAGGCAGCAAGGAGCTTGGTTCAGCAAATATTTGAGCAGATGTAATGATACCTGGCACATTTCAAGACAGATTTCTCTCCTTTGTCAGAGAACATAATTTTTTCTTAATTTGAGAATGAGATTTAACAATACCAGTAAAATCTCTGTATAATAAGCTGTTTGAAGAAATGTCTCAGTATTGAGAAAATAAAGGTTTCTTGGGGTGTTGGTTTTTTTTTTTCTTTTTTTTAAAGGTGTCTCAGGGCACTGCTAGCAGCACAGGCTGTGCCAGATCTCTGTTTGTTCAGACTGGATTCTGGCTTTGACTTTTGGAAGTAATGGAATTATTGAGAACTGTTGGTTTTGGATCTCTGCAGAAGGAGAACATCTGGCAGGAGCTGTACTACATTCCAACTTGCTTATGGAGAGGGAAGCACTTGTTGGTACAAAATGCATACTGGAAAAAGTAGTCCTTGACACTGCAGGCTGATGCTAACTTCCATCAGCTCAAATTATCAGTCATATAAATGCAAGTAGAGATGCTTCTAGAAATTTTTTACTAGTTTACTTTAAGCCTTTATTTTCCTCCCTGCCTAAAATAATAGAAGAAAACACATTTTGCCCTAGGTAGCTCTTTTACTGAGGAAAGAAGGTGCTACCTTTCCCTTGGACAAACTGGAAAGCACTTCATTGTGCTGCACGGCAAATAGTGGCACCCTAATCTTGCAAAAGCTTCTTTCTTGATTGAAGATGAAGAAGTATGGAGGATTTCTTCTTGATTTTTGGCAAAAGAGTAGAGAAATAAGTGAGCCAGGTTGTAATAAGTCAGCATTGGCTGTATTTATTCTATTGTTTTTTCACATCCAACTTAGAGCTATCCTACCATAGCTCTGTCTTAGGTGAGCAGATGTACAGTGCTTGCACATTTATCCATTAAACATTCTTCCCTGTTTAAATATTGAGTAGGTAAACTTTGTTTTCAGAGTTAGAAAGGGGTGTTTAATGCTGAATTTTTCATGCAATAGACACTCCCCCAGCTGTATTGAAAGAACCAGAATACTCTCATGACAAACTTAAGTTCACACAACTCTGATGTGTAATTTCTGTTTTGCTTAGTAATGAGAGTTAATTCCTGCATCTGACCTAAATGTGCTCTTTAGGACAAGGAAGTGTAAGAAATCTTCTCATTGAGGATGTGCCTGTCTAGAGGCAAACTTTAAAATCTTTCCAACTTCTTTGTATTCTACATGCTTCGTTTTATGAAAAATGTAAGATGTTAGTGTATTGTTTTAATGTGAGAGGCTGAGATGCCATGCTGCTGGTAATAGCCTTTTGATTTCAGTATTGTAGGGTTGCCAAAAATCAGATACAGAGATACTGTGTACCTTGGCAAAGTATAGGTTTTCTTCCACATGCTTTTATGAAATGGCTTGATCTAGATCTTCTCAAGTTCAGACTCAGGCTTCTGTGATCTTGACAGTGGATCTGTGTCTTTGTTTCCAGTCACATTATTGTAAATGTGGAGTTACACTGGCATTTTCTTGGCTATATTCTATAGCACATTTGCCATTATACTTAAGGCTCAACATTCTGCGTCACTAAATTCCAAGTTTTTTGTCTGATGCTTGATTTCTCCACTGGTTCACCTTCATGAACTTGGAAAGTCAAAATATATGCTGTTTCTCAAAAACTTTTTCAGTTTTTTTTTTTCTCCCCCACTCTGTTTGATATGTCAGAGATTTTAGTGTTACAGTATTAATTATCTTCTAAATATCAACAAAGTAATTTTAATTTTTTGCAATTGGGTTATCTTACTTTAATGTGTATAAAGGTACATGGCAATCATCAACACCAAAGGATACTGACCTCAGGTTGATCTTGGAATTTTTCAAAAGGGTCAAAATTTGCTGGACACCTTGTGATGCAGTAAATTATTAAAAATACTTTTTCTTAACATTTTTAGACATGTTCTTAGGAAAGCTCTTACACTTGGCCGTGTTTTCTCTGCTTATGAGAGTTAACACCTCAGTTGCACACTGTGTAACTCAGATTAATTGTGTTCTGGTGCCTGAATTGGCAGTTTTCTCTACAAATGTGTTGTAATACAGTTGGTAACAGTAGCTGTTGTCTGTCAGGGTGTATTAGAATATTTTTGGCTTGGTGTGTACAGTCTTGTGACACTGGCCTTGATTTGGTGTGCATATATATATATATATTATTTTTTTTTAAAGTGTGTGGTTATATAAAGCAGTTGAGTCATAACTGAAGTAACCACAGGAAAATTTGCCGGTAGAAAGGATTATTGTGATAGCTGGTACTGTAGGGCTGAGACTTGCATGTTAGAGCTGTTCAGCCTGATACCTCCTGGCTCAGCACAGAGAGGGGAATAAGCAGCATGATGCAATTTAATAGCAGTTTAACTGTGTGTGTTTGCGTGTGAATAAAAGCTCTGGGTTGTACCCTTGCTAAAGGCTTGATCTCTAAGCTGGTGTACTTTATTCACATTTATAACCAGGGAGGCTTTAAAATATATTCTGTGGGTACACATGTAAATATTATTTGTATACAGGATAATTTATAAATATTAGCATTTAAATTTGTAAAAATTTTAACCTTAAATTGGATCAAAGAATAATATTAAAACTTGTATTAATATAGGGAATTTGGAGGGGGTGTGTGTGTGAAGAATAGCTTTACTGTGTAGTGCTCTGAGTACCTCAGTGGATTTATAAGAAAATTCCTTATTTTTAACAGTTTAAATGCTAATTTTTATAGGTTTTGTCACTAGCTTATGCTTGAACTGTCTGAATAACTATACACAACTAACAAATGCATGTTACCTACAGTATTATAAATCTGCTCTGCTCTTTGAACAGTACCTGATGTACTTTTTCTGGAAAGATACGTGTAGCAATGTGCAGTTTTCTAGTTTAGTACAATTTGTGTGGGAAATGCCAGTTCCAATTTTATTTTGAGTGGGTTGTATTGTATTTAAAGTGTCCAGGTCATGCCAGGTCACTTGGTGTGTTCAGTGACATGATTTAGAGTCTAGGAAGCAGGGAATGAGGAGAGAGAAGCAGGTAATTTCTGACATTTCTGTAAGGGCACTGCTCTTACAGGAATTAATAACCCAATGTTGTTCTTAGGGAATACATAGGTCTTATTGCAAGAAATGAATAGGATTAGTTGTGAAATCAAGTTAAAAGTAGTAATTGCCCTTTTTTTAAATAGCAAATTGTATTTAGGTAATGAGTTGAAACAAATCTAAAACATACTTGATAGTTATACAGGAACTGTATTACCAGTACTAACCTTTGATGCTAATAGACACTTTCAAAACAATTTCAAGGTTTTTTCCAGTTTAGCTGAACCAGTATGGGTTTTTTTCCATTTTCTTCTGAATTTATATGTCTTTTGTTGCTTTAGAAAAAGTTATTCAAGTGAAGAACTTTTATTCTGTCCAAAGAAAATACTGTTCTTGCAGATAATTTTCTGTATGAAAGTGTAGGTTTTAAATAGCTTTACATACAGGGAGAATTCAATTTGCTCATATATTAAGTTACAACTAATTTTTAATACCTGCCAATGCCAATATTGGTCTAAGTTTTGGTTATTGCTCAGGTAAATTGTGTACTCGCTGTACATTCCTCCAATTTGAATAATTTTGTTCTTCTGAAGTTTTGATTGTGATTACCTGTTCTATAGATGGAAATTAACTTTGTATAGTAGATATTCTGACTATAATTCAAATAATTTCCACAGTGACTGGCATAGTGGATATTTATTCTTTGCTATGTCAGATAGTCATGCTCCGGGAATCTCCTGGATAAACAACATTTCAAAAATGAAAATTAATTTATTTACTACAATTAATAATCACTGTTGATATTTCAAACATCTTACAAACTGATCTTTGCAAAGATTAATATTCAAATGGAAGCCAGTGTTTTATGGGTACTAATTGAGGAACCATTGTCCCCTCAGGGGGTCTTGGTCCCTGCAGGGGTTCCTTGCACTTTTAAATCCCTGCCATTAGAGGCTGGGAGTTAACAATCTCTACTCTCATGGTTATGAACCTGGCTAGGCAGGTGGGGAAAGATATGAAAGCTAATGGGTAAGCCCTGGAGAAATCTCACTTTTACACTATGCAGTGGATTAAGGGTTCAATCTGTGACACCACGGCTCAATACAGGGAGGAGAGTGAGCAGCATTGTGCAATTTAATCAAATGATCTTGGGAAGTTTCCTGAAGTAATTGTAAAGTCCAGAGTTGGACCAGGTGACAGACTCAAGATGGTGTTTCTGTGACATATCCATAATTCTTCCATTCATTTTCTCTGGAGCAAAGGTACAAAAAAGGGTAATGCTCTGCTACTCCCACTGGTGCCTCTAATAACCATTTCTGTTACTGGGGAGGAACTTTGCTTTTTGATTTGCAGGGATTGGGGGGGAACTTGGTATCCATATGCTGGAAGACAATTAGTACATTCTCCAAGAAACAGTATGCATTGAGATTTGAATTTTTTCCCTTCCATGCTTTCATTTCCCCCTGCTTTTCCTTTGTCATGGAAGGTGGATGGAAAGGAAGTTCTCTATGTAGTTTGAAATGAAAGTAGTTTGTCTTTTTCCTAGTTATAATGCTGCATCTGACTTTATGCAATGGCACTTAAGTGGTTAGACTATTGATAGGTTGCCTGCCTTTCATATCTCTTCTCAGTTTGATTAATGCTCTCAGCTTTGGATATTTTAAGCTACTGCATTGTATCTATTGTCAAAGCTACTTTTGGTTTTGAGTGTCATTTTGGTCCTCTTTGTCACTTGTGTTTTCTCCCACTCCCTGACTGAACGTGTGGAACTTTATCTTGTGTATTTATTTATCTGACTGGTGAATTTTGAGTTCTTTGTTAGAATACAAATGGTTCTATTATGTTATTGAAAATACTCTGTCTTGCCTAAAAAGAGAAATAGTTTTAATTGAAAACAACCAGAAGAGGCTGAGAACTAGTCTTAATGTACTGAAAGTTAAAATATTTGAGTATAGTATTTCTCCATCAAATATTATTACACTTTTCATCCCCCTTACTAGAAAGTCTAGATCTAAAATACAATTTTAGGTAATAATTGGAATCATACTTCACAATAGACTTTTGCAATATATGGCCTAATGGTAGATTGATTTGTTTGTGTGTCTGACATGCAAAACACAATCAACGCTGTTATGGTTTGTGCTGTAGGGTTTTTTTTGTAATTGATTTCAGATGTTGAATCTTATCTGAAGGAATATCATTACTCTGAAACAAAATTGGATAAAGAAGCTATAAAAGATAGAAACTCATACCTTGAGTACCTAGTAAAACAATCTACAATGTGATTTTTTTTTGTCAAATCATTTATTTGATCAACATCATAGCAGATGGTAACCCTATAAAGTATATTATCGTGTTTACACGAACATTAGAGCCTGTGCCTCTTGAAATAAGTTTTAAATATAGTCTTTGTCTTATGCCAGCAAGGACAACCTTCATTTCAGTTTGATTGTAAGATCCAATTTTTTTTTTTTTTATTAGGTGAATGTTTGGATCTGTTTCTTCAGAATGAACACATATGTTGAAATCATGAGGCAACAGGTTTCTTCAGGTTTTCTTCTAGAATATCTTGAAATGCTCACAGCAGTATCATAAAAGTGATGTTAAGCAAAGCCTGTTTAGAGTCCAATGCATAAAGCCAGAAAGCTTCCTCATGACTTGGCTGTGTGTCCCCGAGGTGAGTGAGGAACACGCAGCCCTCCCTGCAGGCTGGCCCTGCTCCTGCATTTGGGCTGTGCCCCTCGTGCTCCTGGCCGAGGTCACGAGTGGCCTCACTGGGACAGCAGCAGGGAGTGCTGTGGAGGCCCTGTGGGCCAGCCCAGCGCCACTCTGCCAGCTGAACCCGCTCAAACAAGCATCACACTTACAGAATTACTCCCTAATTAAACTGCAGCATATGTGCTGTAGAAGTAGTCAATTTTGATTGAGAACTATGAAATCATGAGTCATTTCAATTACTTTCCATCCTCAATGCTGACATAAAAAAAGAAGTGGGGGTAGAACATTGTTATACTTCTGTCTGCCTGAATGTGTCTGTGTTACTGGACCTTCATAACCACACAGTTCGATTTCCTCCTTTTTTGCTATGTACAGGGGCTGAGATACTTCAGCCTTTCCCTGCACGTTTTCCAGTGCTCTGCTAACTGTCACAGCTTTCCTGTGCCCTTTAACATCCATGATGAGTTAATGGATACTGCAATTGGTCTCTGCATTTCCTTATGGAAGGGGTTATACAAAGGTGATGATCCCTCTAATTCTGTTCTCTTTTGCATTTCCCAGGAAAATGCAAGAACTCTTGTCATTACACTTTTGCTTTGGGAGTTCATTGAATTTTTTGCCATAGATGATATCATGTTCTTTCTTACCAAGTGTTCCCCACTTCAGTGGAACATTTAAAAGTTAATCTGATGGTCCTGGCTCAGTCATGTTGAATTACCTTTGGCTGTGTTAAAGTGTGCACTGTTTATTTGTGCCCATCCTGCTAGAAATGGTCTGAGACTTTCTCATCCAACATTTGGGTGGTTTTCATCTGTCATCCATGGAAAACACATTAGTGTACAAAGCAGAACAGATTCCTTGAGGACCATGGTAGACACGCATCTGATTTCCAGGCTGAGTATTGCTGGCTTCCTGGGGCAGCACTTGTTTGGTGTCTTATATTGATGGAGACCAAGGACAGCAGGGTATCATTGCAAATCAAATCCAGATGTCAAGCAGCAGTAAGTCGGAGTGCTGGTGTTCTATGTGCAATATATGATTTCTTCTTTCTTATAGCCTTCACAGAGCATCTAAAATGGGAAAGCACCTTCCTTGTGTGAAAATTTTGTATAAAAGTTAGGTCTACATGTAAGCCTCTTTGGGTCTTGTAAGAATAAAAGTTGCTGCATGAAAAGGAGGAAAAAGACACCTGGCAGGAAAAAGGAAGTTTACTATTCTAGCTAACTGTACTGGGCTTTTTTAGAAAAAAAGAATTCTGGGAACTCAAATTAGTTTTCTTCCCTATCTGAAACAGTTACATTTTGGTTTAGAGCAGTTTCTTTAAACAATTTATTTGCATAATTCAAGTGGTAGAATTAAAATACTAGTATTTTTAGCTGTACATGTGCTGATTAAGCAGAACCATAACATAAGTCCTTGTGTCCCACTGACTCAAATTTTTCAATGAGTAGCATGTTTTACTGATTAGGGGTCATGAATCTGAACGCTCTGTGCATAACTGTTACCTAGTGACATATTTCCTGAAATGGGTTGATATAACCTACTGTATCTTAAACTTTCCCAAGGACTTTGTCTTGGAGTAGGATATTTTTCTTTTCTTCCCCCACATATGTCTCTTTTGAAACTAAAGCAATGGGAGACTTGTTATGATAATGACTGGATTACTCTTGTTGTTTCTGGCAGAAAAGAGTCAATTGTGCCAAAAGATTACTTTTGTCTTTGTCAGTGCCAGCCACGACTCTTTACTCAGCTCCTGGACCAGTTACAATGAAACAACAACAATACTGTCAGCTGCAAAATGCAGTAAACTTCCCCAAACTGCTGGCTCAATATAGTGGTGGTTTTGCATTTTCAAAGAGCGTTCTTCAACCTTGAGGATCTTTCCTGCACTACACAAAAACTGTCAGTAGTTTGTATTTGAGCGATTTACTGTACTTTCAGTTTAGTCTTCCTTTTTGCAGGCTCTCTTTGACAAAACATTATTTTATAGCTTCATAAAGCACATTTCTTAAGGAAATAGTGATTAGAATAGTAATAGTTATTTACAGTATTTGCTTACATGCCATTTTGCAGTATGGCCAGTCTGAGAAATATGCATGAAAATTTTATAGTTGCAATATAAAGTCAGGTTTTAGAGATGACTGTATGGGGTAGCTTGCACTCTACTCTTATTTATAAATTGAGATACTTAGTTCTTATTTATAAATTATGACATTATAAAACTTCATAAATAGTTTATAGTATGTATAACATAAAGAATTTATGCTTTATATCAAAGCTCTTTATGAGAAAAGTTCATGTGGCAGGGAAGTAATGAGTTGCATTTTGTAGGCCAGAGTGCTTTGAAGCCTGCAATTTAGGATGGAAGTGTTCCACATGTGACAAAAACATGTCTTGTGAGGCAGATAATCAGGAACCTAATTGTTAGAATAGTAGCAGCCTTATCCTGTATGAAGGAATTTACTATAGAAATTCAGGTGCTTTCGCAATTAGCTGTTTGGGAACGTGGTTTAAAGGTGGTTTGACCAATTAAATTTGGCTAGAAATTGAATAATATATGGGATGTATATTCTGATACAGTGTTTAAAGATCTCCCTGTCTTTTCCCTTCCCCTTTCTCTTGTGAGCTGTAACCTGGATTTGCATAAAGGGAACTGATTCTAAAAGAACCGTTACAGAGTGTAAAAAATATTACTGTTTTAGTAGGGCAGAGACCATGATTCTCTGTGGGTTTTTTAAGCCATTGAAATATAACCAGTCTGTCTTGCCTTTTTCCCCCATTATGCTAAAATATCTTGCGTGTCATGTAAAGGCCAAGTAGGGGAAATAATTTTGCACATTTTACAATACTTAAGCAAGACACAAGAGCAAAGAGTAGATAACAAGTATGTGTTTCACAGTATGTGCTGCAATATTTCAGTGCTTGCTTGAGATGCAGATAGATTGGGCTGCTCAAAAAGCCATGATGTTCACATCGTTGTGCTTGTTTTGTTTCTCATGCTAATTTCTTATGGATTGGGTTGGGCAGACAGCAGATTGGCAAATTTCTTGGCTTTTTATGCTCCTGTTTTCAGCAGCTGCAGGTGTCCAAATGAACAGGTTCCTCTGTAGCCAGCCTAATTAATAAGGAAGCTGTTCATCTGAAGTTTTGCTTTTAGAAACACTGCTTTAAGTATATGAAAGCAGATGAGTTTAATTCAAGTGTATGGAAGCAGATGAGTATTTTTTCAGGTTGCATCAGAGGACGTTGTTTTTGCTATAATTTCTTATGGGTTTGTATTTTTCTTTTTATTGCTAGGTATGGATGAGCGAACAGGTGCCACATCCTGGGGAACAAGCGGTCAGCCAAGTCCTTCATATGAATCTTCAAGGGTAAGATACCCATGTAATAATTCATAATGAAAGTTTATGGGATAGTACAGCATAAATCAGCAGATGATTTGGCAGAGTTTTTGATGGGAAACTCCTTTTAATATACAGATTAGCATCTTTTAGAGACTTTAATGACTTTGAGGAGCTACAGCAGCTATTTCGATTTCTACAGCTAAAAAACATATAGGCTAAGAATTCATGAAAATAAACCATATGTAACTGTATGCTTGAATGATGAGCATGTATTTTATTTAACATGTAGTCAGAAAATGAAAGAAGTCGTGTTACTTAGGAGCAGATTTATTGGCAAAGTGGAGGGAACATTTGCCTCCTTGTTAACATTAACCAGCTATAGTATGTGCTGTGTTATGATGTTGAAGAGAGGCTTTTCTTTTTAAATACTTTCTTCCTGTCCTTGTTCCAGCTTCATCCCTCCTGCTTATTGAGCTGAAGGTTCTTGATGATATCTGATATCCTAAAATAACATGACCCTTTTCAAACTCAACTCAGTGGTCAAAGCAAGCTTCCCCATAATTACTCGCATTTCCTTTCATCTACTCCATTTTTTTTTTTTGAGTATTTACTCCCTAAAAGGACAATGAGCTAAGTACCTAAACTAGATATACACAGCATACCTGATGTTCTGATTTCAGTGCCTTTGAGTCAGAGAGCTATGTTAGCACTTGCACCTTTGCAGCTTTCTTGTGCTGTGGAATGAAGTGGGTAGGAGGCAAGACCTTGTTCAGCTCACTGGGTGTTATTATGGCATCTGCCTTAATCTGGAAGATAGCAGTAGAAAGGTTTCTCATTAAGTCTTTGATTTCCGTTGGTCATTAGTAAGTAAATTAAAATAAATGTAGAAGTACTTTATGTCTTGCAGAATTTTTTCTGTGCAATATGGAAATTAGGCATTCTTATAAAACTTCCTGCATAACTTGGGTCATGGAGCTGAACCTTCAAATACCTCCTCTACATTTGAAATGAAATCTCACTATGCAGCTTTATGTAACTCATATTTTTATCATGTGTTTGGTGTTTTGACTCTCAATTTTAATGTTGCTGATCAATTTTAAACAATTCCGATTTAAGCTGACCAAAGTGCAATCTGAGTGGGTGAATCATTGGCTGTGTGGCTGTATTAATCACAATTTTTGTATGGTAGAGGATCAGCCAGCTAATATTTGAGTAAAGTCAGTGAGCATTGTTAGTTTTTGTTTTGGTTTTTTGTTTGTTTTTAATGAGGCAATTAAGAATGGTAATCTGGAAGGTCATTTAGGTGACAGTTTTCTTTTAAAGAAAACTCAATTCCTTTTCACAGGAAAACTTCATTCCTGTGTTCTCTTCAGAGAAGTGAATACTAGAAATATATATTCTCTGTATATAGAATTAGTAAAGATTAAGAGCCACAAATTAATTTGTCCTGTTGCTGGTGTCTTCTGTAAAAAAAGTAGAACACGGGAATTTTTCTTCTGAATTCACTGAAAAGACACTGGACTTCGTTTACCAGTTTAAATCAAGCTTACATGCATAAATTCTGCTATGATGTATGGTCTTTAGTTTTTGGTTTTCTTTCAGCTAATGAGGCAAATTACTGATTCAGGATTTTGAATAACGATAACTTCTGTCTACTCCTACATGTGCTGCTAGACCAGATGTCTCTGAGAAAAAGCTAAAATGAGTGTGTGGGTCTGTATTGTGAGAGTATAGATTGGTTTCTCGGAAGGCAGGGCAAATCCTACACAGCTCTTTACATTTCTAGGTTATTCCTTGTGTTGATTAACACAGAATTTAAGTAAGATGTAATTGTCTTACGTGTTCAGCTTTCTAATCCAGTGCTTTTCCCCATTGTTTCAATATACAATGTTATTCTTGCCCTAATTGTTCTTACTACTTGTTTGTCTGTTTACAGGAAAATGGCAGTCTTCATGGAAAAAGCTCAGACCTCTCCACAGACATAGAAAAGTTGAAATCTCAAGAGGTACCATTTATTTTTATATTGTGTGTGATTTTTCAATTTTTTTAAGTCCATGTGCAGCCTACTACTGGAGTTTTCTGCTAAAGGTCACAATATGGTGTCAAAATTATTAAGAATTTGAAGTGTTGGCTCACTATTGGCTGGAATTTCCAAAGACACAAAGATAAGCAGTTTTCAGGTGTATAGAATTGGAATTTGATGATACTTCAGTGGATACCTGTTGAAGGCTAATGAAAAAAGATGGTGGAATGCTGGCTAAAGGATATTTTTCTTTCCCAAATCCTGCTGAAGGTGTGTTCAGTTCAGTATAAGTGGTCTGACTGTGGCCTGCAAAGATGCATAAGGGAAGAGTGTAAGTATAGGGCAAATATTTTGCCACCTTTACTGTGTACTCTCCTAGCAAAACCCCAGCTCTTGGCTTAGATTTCCTGGACAAAGCCAGCCTTTTGGACATGGTCCTTAATAGCTATTGGTGGGCTTGCTGTGTGCTGTTTGTGAATTTTTCTGCCTTTGGTTACAGTTTTGGCAACAATTACAAGGATTTTGTGCTAAAACTTACAGATTTTTTTCCCTTATGTGTGCTGCCCAGTGATTTCTACTATGTTCCTGTGTTCCAAATAGTTACTGGTGTACTTCATAGTTTTTATTCTTTTCCAAGCAAACACATTTATTTTATGTGCCACTTCTATCTTCAACCAAGCTGAAGTATTGTAATCCATTGGTATCTGCTTGTATAGAACTGCTCCTAACCTGTGCTTAGTTCTTGGTGCTGTTCCCTGAACCTTTCTGCTTCTTCTGGATAACTTCAGAGTTACGGTGATTGGCTGCAAGCACTGGTCAAGAGGAGGGTATACCATGAATTTCTGTCTCACATAATGATAGATTCATTCTCTGTTCCTTTCTTACCTGTTGCTAAGTCATGCATTTTTTGATTGCCACTGAGCTGTGAAGTGATACTGTTTTAAAAACTGTGTAGAAAAGTAAAATTTTCTCTACGTTGCCCCAGAGTTACCACATTGTTAGGACATTAAGTTATTTTTAAGCACATTCATTTTGTATTTATTTACACCAAATTTTATTTGCTCTTTTATTACCAATTTCATGGAGAACTCTCTTTGCAAGCCTGCACTAACTTTTGGTTAGGGTTATTTAAAAAAAAAATTGCCATCAGCAAACATTACTGTATTTGTTTGTCCACTCTTTCATTTATTCATGGAATTATTGAAGAGTGTTCATATGGGCATGGTTTTTTGGGGAATTGGGGAAAATATATTGGTAACTTCTTTTCACTGTGAAAACAAGATGTGTGTTCCTGTGCTTGGGGTTGGGTGTTTGTCATGTGTTTTAATCTTTTCATCAATAATTAATTCAGAGAAGAACCTTCTCTCATATGTAATAGCAATTTATTTTCAGAGTCTCTGGTGATACCTTATTGAAAGCGAAACCATTCTTACTTCTTACTAATAGTGTTTTGAAGTAACATTAAAGGCTAGGAATCACAGCAGGCTTGAGAAAATCTCATATAGGAGTCTTGTCTTTTCATTACCTTATGGTAAATAGTGTTCTAGCACTGAAAGAACAGTGGGTATTTATGTTTGAATTTGCTGTGATGATCTTAGATTTGTGAAAAGATACAAATTGAGATATTAGTGACTTCTGTGAGCAAAATCTATTTTTGCATAGGCCAACTGTTAGAAAAATGAATAATATGAAAAAATACTTACGGGGGGGTGAAGAAAAAAGTAGGTAAACTTTGTTTCTAGAAATAATTCAGAAATGGTAGTTAGCGGTCACTGATATTGTGAGGTGCTGATGGCCTCCCTTATTTTTGAATAGTTGTACTGAAGTCCATATACAGTACTGTGTACCAAGTTTGTCTCTTGTGGAGCTTGTTTTTCTTCCTAGTCCCCAATCTTGTTTTTACCTTTCTGCTTGCTGCAGTGGTAGGTTTTCAGGGAATATCTTTGGTTGATGTATGCAAGTCTCTTCCTTATTGGAGTGATACAGTGCTACAGATATTTTTGCATGTGTTCATAATGCCTTGCACTTAGAAGAGGAGCGCTTAGTGTTTTGTAGAGGATGATAAAGCTGCTTTTTGAAAGTCTCGCTCTCCTGAGCTCTTTGAAACAAATTCTGAGGTGCTTGACTCAAGTACCATGTCTGCTGCACAATAATATATTGCCCTACAGCACTTGAAAGTTTTGTCTTCCTGTTGTGAGATGATACTGAACTTTTTAGCTTTCCTGCTGTATTTGCAAGTTGTAATTTATACTATAACGTAGCAGCAAATTGGTATAATCACTTTCTTTGGAGTAAGCATTGTATTGTAATTAAACATTTTTTCAGTTATAGTTGTTCTTGTGGTGTGGCTAATGACTGCTGTTTCATGAAGAATAATGCTCTGTGAGGTTTTCTTTCGTCATTTTGGTTTTGTTGTAACATAAAAGGAACAATAAAAGTAGCAAGTCAGTTTTTGATCTGTTAGGATTGCTGTCTCCAAATCAAGCATATCTGAAATGTTTTTCATAAGACATTTCCTTGATGGATCTCCCTTCTATATACACACACACAATAATTGTAACTGTTAAAATTTTAGCATAAATTAGCTGAGGCATTTTTCTTCCAAGATCTGAACTGCAGGTGTTTCAAATAATTTGCAACACATACATTGCACTAAAAGCTGTGAGTGTACATTTTGACCTGATTTAACATGAATCAGTACTGAGGATGCAGTTTATCCTCCTGTTCCTTTACATAACTCTGCTACGTATTTAATTGAAGCTAGAGTGGAACTGATCAAGGTAGCACTGTTACATTAGATGGTTTTGTAGCATCAGGCAACAGGTTGTTCCCTCTACTGTATGCAAAATACTCAGACATGAATTGGAATCTGAAATACTTTATGCACAAACTATACTACCCTCACCCCAAGTAGTACTTTTAATTTGCAAAGAAGTCAAAAAATAGTAATGAGACAGCAGGTTTTGAAATAGTATTTTATACCTCTTAATCTCAGGTACATAACAAGAAGGCAAGCTGTTAAATAGCAAAACAAGACTAGAGGGACACAGAAACACAGTAAGTGTTATCAAGTCTGTTGTATTTGTGTCCTTTTTGTCCTCTTGATTTTTTTAATTTTTTTTTTTTTTTGCGGGGGAGGGAGGTTGTTCGGTGGTTCTGCTGCTGGTTATTTGCTTTTCCTGATGTATTCTACAAGGTAGCAGATGATTCACTGTGGAATTAAAGCCCAAATTAAATATTCCATATTCAGTGCTCAGGACACTTGCAAATGCAGCCTACTTTATAATTTGATTCATGAGCAGCATTTTTCAAACCAAGTTCTGTTTTTTTAAATTCTGAATGCTTTTGTTAGATTTTCAAGTATTTTCTTTAGCATTTGTTGTTAGTCTGTTGGCTATACTTGTATAATTTTATCTCCTGGTTTATAGCTTAGATAAGAGCTAGAGAAATGTGGTTTCCATTATATGAATTTTTCATTTTAGCTATATTGGAGAAGTGGATCTTTTGGTTGTGGTTTTTGTTTTGTTTTTATTGCAACTATCTACCACATTGAAATTAGCATTGAAATCTGTTCACAAATTAGTTTTCTATGTGGCCAGGGAATTGTCCCATTGCATATCATGTTGATATTTGTCTCACAGGAGTTTAGAGAGGTGTAACTGGCTATTGGGTTTAGCTGTTTAAAATCAGATTTGTCACTCAGTAACTTAACTTCTTGGAAGTGGATTTAGAGCTGGAGAAAAATGTTTATTAAAAAACAAATAACATTCAAAATAAATTTGAAAAAAAGAAATAAACTGTGTTTTCAATTGTTTTCTGTTCCTTCACACACAGTTTTCATGTATTTCAACCTGATATGGGAAAAGAAGCTAATAAATAGTTTTAGAACTCTGTTACAAGGTATATTACTTAGGGTGACACTTAAAGGATACTTGTGAAAGCTGTCTTGACTTTTCCCAATAATATTTGAAATCTGGGGTAGCAATACCTGCTTTCACTCACCATGTAGCAGGTGACCAAATAACACAAAATGCTGCATTTCTGTCTTTGGGGTATTGTCGTTGAATGTTAATGCTTGCTGATGGTTACAAAAAGGGAGTAATAATTACAGCAAGGAGGTGGAGCTAGAAAGCTTCTTGTGTCTGGTGCAATTGGGTGGTGTCCATCAGCCAACTGCATTCATTGCTCTGTTTAAGGAGTAGTGGGCAAGCTTGTGCAACTGAGGGAGATGGGGTTGAAGTACTGGCTGTTCTCAGGAGGCTGCGAGGTGGCAGACATGGAGCCTGCAGTGGGAGACGTGTTTGTTTCCTGCCACATCAGACAGGTCTCAGCTTGGTCCCTTAGTGTTTGGACTGTAGTAGGCAAATGGCACCAACATGGATGAAACAGTGTAAGGGGCGTGGGGGGACTCCCATCATCATCCATCTGCTCCAGAGTTTGTAAGATGATTTTGGTCATTGCTTGGAAACAACATTGTTCCCACTTGTTTGCTGCAAGATTGTTCATGATTTAAATGGAGTTTTGGCCTGACCTGTGATGATCTGATGTTTCTTGATGTTAAGATCAATGAGTATTGTGCAAGTGATCCTCAAGGCAAGATGGAAGAGTACTCTTCTCTGGATTTATTTTTAGCTTACCTTAATCTTTGCAACATTCTTCCTGATCTGTGTGTTTAGTAGACCAAGCCAGGTTTTTGGCTCTCTGGTCTTTCCTCTAGGAGCCATTGACAGATTCAATGACTAGAAATACTATTTTCTTTTTTTTTTAAGGTTGCGTATTTCTGGAAGCATTCAGGATCATATAATCTATAATCTTTTCAATCACTAGGACATGCTGGTAGGCTGTTGTACAGAGCCTCTTGTCTAACCTTCAGTCAGTGACTCAGCACAGTGTTCCTGGATGCAGTCAGTCTCCCTGCTCTGTCCGTCTGTCTCTCACCGCCTCTGCCTCTTGCTTTCTTTCCTCACTCCCTGCTTTCCTTGTGTTTTTTCCCTTCTTGTTTGTCTTTAGAACTTTCAGATTAGTTTGGAGAGCCAGATAATCCAAAATAAAGGGGATTTTAGCAGTAGGTTCATTTGCACATTAGTCATTTGGATGACTGTTGCCTGATTCACAAGTTCATTGCCAAATTTAGCTTGCAAGGGACCTCAGTATTCCTGAGCTTTAAACAATTAATATTTGTTATTTAAAGTCAGCCAAACTAGAAAACTCAAGGAATTGAAAGCAGCATTCATTAAGTTTAATCTTTTGGTCTGCAGCCACGTCAAACTGTGAACTCAACCATTCATTTTAGTGGAATTTTAATGTCTTAAGTTTAAAGGCAGTAATTGAGCTATATTGTAAATTGCTAAAATGCAAATACGTGCTTAGTGATCTGGCAGCTTGGTTACGAGCCTTAGATTTTGGTCTGTTCCCAGGGACTTGTGTAGGAGAGGGCTTGGGGCTAAGGGAGGAGAAACAAACAAAACCCCTGTTATCTCTAGTCTAGTGGGCTTGAGCAAATGAAATGCTGTGCAGTAGTAAATTGTACAGGGAGGAGAACTCAGTGAGTTGAGTATGAACTCAATAAATGCATATGAAAATGGTATGCCATGTAGAGGCAGTGGCTTCTCCATTTTTCATATTTTACCTTGAAGTGGAAACAAGATATTGTTTATTTAAAACAACAAGATGTTGCTTATTTAAAAACAAAATTAAAAACCCGACAACTTGCATTAGGGTCAGTACAGTTTTGCTCATGCATGGACAAATGCTGGTGTGACTTCAGAAAATAATTGCTAAGGGACAATAGTTTTATGTTTTTGAAGGGGAAGTAAATGGGAGAGGATTAATCCCACAGAAAACCTGGAACCAGTGAAATGAAAAAGAGTAGGAACAGTGAACTGGGAAAGGTTTTTGACTTGATCTTAGGAGATTCTCTAATTAACTTTAACTAAAATGACAGAACTTTAATAGTCATTGAAAGACATTGAATTTTAGAAGGTTAATTACCATTTTATTTGTAAAATGGGGCATAGACTCATTGTGTCAGGCCTTCTCTCATGATTTGGTAGGATAAACATGCCTAGTAAGGAGTGTGTTTAGTCTGGGCGTATGGGTTGGGGATTTTTTCCATTTTGTCTTGTGAGTCTTCTAGAATAATACATTATGTAAGAGTTTTCAGGTGTCCTCTATTACAAGTATTTATGATTTTGTAAATAGTGTCAGATTTTTAATTGGTTTGGCTGTATTAGCATCCCTGTGCTTGGAAAATCCTGATTCAGATAGAGCCTAAATCACTTGGGTGCTTGGGGCATATTACCCAGAAGAGATAGGAATGCATGTTGCAACTGTGAAATTTTTAAATTGGTGGACTTTATTTATTGGAATGATTAGAGAACATCTCTCTAATCCAGTGAAATCCCTGAAAAACTAATAAAATTAGAGCATTCAATGTTGAGAGTGCCCTCACTACTCAGTTAAATTGCAGCACTAATTAGTAGTAATCTTTCTGCTGCATTTCATAACAGGTATTATTAGTAGACAATACTCGTTGCTTTTATTTGTAGATGTATCCGACTTGGTCCTTCTGATCACAAACATTTCAGTCAGACTGAAATCCAGGGAGAGGCTTCTGCAAAGCGAATGGTGACAACATTACAAAATGCTGTAAGGGAACTGTTAACCCCAATTGCACTTTATTTGGGCTATAACAGTATAGAAAGAAGCTTTGCCTTCCTTTGGGAAGGTTGAAACTTGCTTTTGTAATAGCTGTGTAAGAGGTTGGAACAAGTAAGACAGTTTTGAGTTGATATCTATGTCATCTAATCATATTCAAAATCAGTTTGCTTTCTGCAAGCAGAAAAATGCCCTGAGCTATCTCAGTCCCTTCAGAACAGGGTCTTGCATAGGACAGGAAATAAATTTGTCCAGCAACTCCTGTTTTGTAGACTATTTGCCAGTTATTTGCTAACCACTCTGACTGTGCACTCTGATGTATGCTAATGCATTGGTAGGTTTGCTGAGGAGGCAGAGGCAGAAATGGGGGTGTGTATTCAGCATGGAATGTCTCTTCCCAGCCTTTCTTTTTACCCTGCAGGTAACAGGAGGCAGAAATGCTCCAAAGGGCTTTGGAAGCCCACCTGTGTTCCAAAGAATGACATCACCAGCCAGGATATGTACCATCAAATAGCTCTTCCCAAGAGGGGAGAGTAGTTTTTGGCGTGACTGATTAGTTCCTTTTTCTGCTTGGCGTCTGTATCAATTCAGCTACATTTAAGTGAGCTTCAGTAGATTAGTCTTCAAAATTTCTCAGTCAGAACTGAGATTTCCTGCCTTTCTCAGAAAGGAAGAGTGAAATTTGGCAGTGTTATTGAGTCCTGCTTAAAATATGGATTTGAAAAGGGGCTCTGATAGAATTTGGTATAAATCCCTCCCTGCCATCTTCTGCTGCTTTTGCTGTGAGGGATGAGTTCACGTGCCTGCTGATTGTGTCTTCTCTTCATTACTCAGTCATACAAGCTGGGTATGTTTTAAAAACCACTATTCTTCATTGGTATTCCAGACTTTTTAAGGCTCTCAACTGTGTTCTTCTTTGAACAATAAGCATATGTTGTCAATTTGCACTATCATATATGTTAAATACTTTTTTTGAGCTTTGATTGTATGACTAGAAACTTCCAGTAGCTTTTCAGAAGTCACTGGAAGCTTCTAAAGTTTTATCTGTGATTGGTTGCAGTTCTTCCCAGTAGTAGTACTTTGCTGTTTACTCTGTAGGTTAACAATACAGATGCAAAAGCAAGGAATGGTATCAGGAATGCAATTTTAGTTGAAGTACAGCGTAAATGAGAAGAATCATCTGAAAAAACTCTATGTAATTTAAATCACTGTCCTTAGAGCTCTTCTCATTTTTCTTAATTTGCTTTTGTGAAGTGCAAAAGTTGTTAAATCAAAACTGCACGTGTTTGTGATTATTTTGTATTCATTTAGTGTGGATGAGTTATACATAGGAATCAGTCCAGGGTTTCTAATCCCAAACAAAACTCTGTGGCCTGAGTTGATAATCCATAACTGAATACTGAGGCTCTGAATAACTGGTATTAGGCATGGTGGTCAAGGTAAGACGTCTTTACATTAGTTCACTGTCGATAAAGGCATCGGTTACAATTTGCACAAGTGTAAATTCTCTAGTGGCAAACAATGAAATGCCTGATAGAATTGATTTTAGGAATTGCATAAAAGTCCAGAAAAGACCAATTCTACTTAAAGAGCTTGTGTATGCCTTAGTACATTTTCACCCTGTATATCAAATGTTTTGTTTTCAATGGCTTTGGTGTTGTGAAGGATAACCCCAAGTATTTTCCAGGTGGATGAAGTACTTGATTGGTCTGGTAGTGTAGAAGTACAACTTGGATGCTGTGATTATTGGTTGCAAATGCATTTTGGGAAACTGAGAGGCAATATGAGAAGAACATAACGTCGAGTATTCTTTGAAGGAATTTTGATGATAGAAGGAAGAATATTCCTTTTTGTGTAAACCACCTCCCCAGTCCACCAAGCCCTCTATTGTGTGAGGGGGATATGCAATATTAACATGGGGAGGACCATTAAGAATCCTGGGAATTAGGTAGACTGTGTTGTACGATGTGTACTGTGTATGAAATGAGTCTTACCCATGTTATATTTTCAGTAATTATCTTATTTACTCTGTAAATAAATTTTTCCTAAAGATTTCAGTTTCTGGGCCTTGTTTGGGCACCACTTGTTTAATGCCTGAGAAATGGATCCTCTTTTATCACTGGTAGTGTCCTTTATAGTTTCTTTCTTTTAAAAATATAGCTGAAGTCTTAGGGAAAAAGGTTTTAAATAAACAATCATGATAAGGAGTAAAAGCAGGGACACAAATTAAAAGCTACCTACTTAGGAGCTTTGGTTCTGGTCCTGTATTTGCAAAATTTTTTTCTTTATTCAACAAATTTAATTTCTTTCTTGTTTCATTTCAGCATAAAAATAAACCACATGTGGTGACCTTAGCTAGGAGCCACTCCATTTCCTCAGCAGCTGCTGTTCCACGCTGCTTGTCTGACAGACGGGGCTAGGTCATGGTTTCCAGAGGACACCCTTGTGGTCATAACCAAGTTGTAAATGTCACTAAGATTGTTTCTGGATGCCTATCACAAGTGTATCGCCGATTCTGAAGCAGATAAAGTCAGCCAGAGATTCAGTGGGGAGTTGGGTCTCCCGGAAGATTGCTGTGCAGCCGAAGAGCAGCAGGAGTGTGACATGCATCCATAAGCAGCAGCAGTACTGTGACAGTTCTTTAGCCCTCAGTTAGCAGCCCTGTGGTAGAACTGACAGCACGCCTGCAAAGATAGGGAGGCCTGTTTCAGCCCCATTAATGTTGTCTTGAATGTGAGCCTGCGGTCTGGAGAAATGATAAATGTTCAGTGATTGATGATTTTATAGTCCCAGGGCACTTGGGATGGTTTCTGGTAGCTGTGAACAATTTTCCCTCCTCCCTTAATTAGGCCTGAGCTCTAGGTTTCTGAATGAGAAGTGACTAAGTGTGAATTGTACGATAAGGTTTACACAGTGTTTTTCAAAACTTTGGCTACAAAGGAAGTTGAATTTTGAGTGCCAGGTCTTTCATGTTTTGGTGCAGAATAAGTGATTCAGTGTGCTTTTGGGAAGTCTGAAGGGCAAATGCCATATTCATACCTTTATACGGAAAAGCTGACGGCATTTCAAAATGTCTTGAGGGGAGCTTTATGTAACTGGGTTAATTAAAGAATATGTACATCCAAGGACTTCTTTGTTTTCCATCTCCTCTGCCTTTGGTGGAAGCTTTCAATAAGCCAGTGTTTCCTGACTGTGTAAGGGTCACTCCAAGTCTGGTAAGCTGGCTGTGCTAATGGTAGAAAAATGCAGAAAAGTATTTCAGTTTCAGTGCTTGTTTGCAAATCGGATGACAAAGTTGTTTATTTAATCTCTATATGGAAGCAAACCTTTTGTCAATGAGCTATGCTGGTTAGTAATGTGATAGTGTCAAAATGCTTATTAATCTAACATTAATAGCAGGATGCAGGAAAAAATGGAATGTGTTCTTCACATCTGCATCAACATCTTTTCTTAACTTCAGTGACTCTTCATGAACTTTTTACTGTCTTTTATTAATACAAACAAAGCTTAGAAAAAAAATCAGTTGCCAGTTCTTCAGACTAATTTTATTCTCTGTGGTTAGTGACTTAACATTAAGAGGATTCAAATATCAAAATATCTCTGTATTATTCAATTTTTAGAAATCTCGTCCACTAGGACACAGCTTATTAAGAAACTATGTGGTTTCTTTTTGATGGGGAGAAAGTAATATGTGGGCAGAGAGTAATTTCTGTGAGATAGACCTGAAAGCCAACTTTTGTGATTAATGACCAATTGTGACTCTGCACATTTAATTAGGAAAGTGTCATTACACTCAATTAGCAGGGCTGCCAAATAATCTGTTTAATACTCTGGTCTTTTTTTCTCTAGGGTTTTGCAGACAGTCCTCATTACAGTGATCACTTGAATGACAGTCGATTAGGGCCTCATGAAGGATTGTCCCCGACACCTTTCATGAACTCAAATCTGATGGGTAAGTAGGTAATTCTTTACGAGTATCCCCTCAAAGCCTCTTTGGTCAGAAAGAGACATTTTTCATTCCCTTGTCTAGGCCTGACATATCAAGCATCTGGAAGTTGCTCTGTTTCTCATAGCAACACTGACTTTCCTATTCAAATCTTTTTATGTTGGGTGAGTTCCTCATAAAGGCCATTTTCAGGACTTTTTAGAAGGACTGAAAGAACAGAAAACTGATATATTTTGATTTGATGTAAATTCTAAATTATTTCAAAGATTATTTTTCCTTAATTTTGTTTGAGAAGACATTCATAGCAATTTTTAATTTGTGTGTTTAAATTTTTTTTTTCTAACATTCAATTCTTGAACCGCCTACCAATTTACTGTAGGCTTCCCTTCAGGTAATAATTTGAGGGCTTGCTTCTTATTTTTAATTTTCTAATTCCTTTGATATTTGTTGTATTAGAAACTCTGTCACTTCTAAGAAATAGATGGAGACTCCTGTTTCTAGACCTGTTTAACATTTTCTTCTTTTGAAACTGGAAAAAAAGCAAGCAAATGGTGAATTATATTGTGGCCTTAGGTATTGAAAGTTTTTTTTTTTCATTGTCTGCACTTTGTGTTACCTGAAACATATTAATGTCTTGATGAATTGGTTGAAAAATCTTCTTTTGTGTGTTCCAGTTTGGAACATAAAACTGTTGATTTCAAAATATTTCATTTGGCAATATGTGGGCTTGGGACCATTTTTGTTTTGTATCTTAAATTTCAGGATGACTCTGAATATTTGTTCTGAGTTTGTACATTTCACATTGTTTCGCTTCTATATTCTCCATCTTGTAGACATGACCTATTTTGTGATCTCAGTATTGTCCTTTTAAGACATAGCCATGGTAATCTAAGTGGATTACCTAAATCCAAATCCTGGTGGTCTGCAATTTCTTTTGGAAATCTTTCTACTTTGCTCAGTCTTTGTTTACTACTTTAATTTTCTCTGAAACAGACAGACAAAGCTCAGCTATTGCTGAAAACAGAATTTTGGTTAAACTTTGTATACAAAGCTAAAAACAGGCAATTTTAAAAAGCCCATCTCTGTAGACCTTGATTAGAGAGACATGTCAATTGGTCAATGACACTTCTATCTGAAGACTGCAAAGCTAAAATGTAGCAGTTATTTTGATTAAGCGAAGTAGACTTTCTCCGAATACTCTTTCAAACATGTTGTCTTTTTTCTTTCTTTGCAGAAAGCTAAAAAGACAAGTTACTTAAATTGCTTCGCCTGTATTTTGATCAGTAGCGTGTATGGAATGGCCTTTGTAGCTGATACTGATTTAATCTTACAAAAATATATAGCAAAGTTTGATTTTTTTTTTTTAATTTGTATAACCAAAGGCAAGTTAATTGCTTATGCTTTTAATTTAAGCTATCCAATTTCTAAATAATATATGCCTTTAAGTATATGACAAAAATAATTGGTACAACTATATCTTCTTGACTTTTCATTTTTATTGAACAGATGATTCTATTAGACATAATAGAATTACTTCATTAATACAGACTTGAGAAGAAGCCTCCATTTAGATGGTTTTGTAGAGAGGATTAACAAACTGCAAGATATGTGTGTGTCAGTCACCCAAAGCAGTTGAGAACTGAAATAGTTTTGTAAAGCTTTGTGGCTAAGAGTTCTTAGGGATTTTATTTTCTTGGAACAAAAGTATTCATTTTCCTTCCATATGCAGCCAAGAATTCTAGAAACCTTTCAGTATATATCTGTAGGATCTCTTCACATCAGAACTGTAAAAGTATTCCACTTGTGGTTCTTGGCTTGTCATAACAAAAAAATATGTTCAGTTTACTTATATAGGATGCAGCTTTGTATATTACACCTTCACATCATTAGGTTTTGCATTGTATTTTAATTGACAGTGAAAGTTTAGAGAGAGGAATGCTAAAAGCTACATGATAACATAGAGTAGTACTTCTCTGAGTAGTACTACTATCCTTGTTTATAGTTTATCTATTATTGAAAAGAAAAATGATAAGTCTTCTCAAGTTTTTTTTAGACAAAGAGATGTTACACAGTTTTTAATGTCATGGACATGTTTCCATAAAGAGAATGAAGACATTTATTCTATTAGTTGATGTAGACATACAATATTTAAGGAGTTTGTTCATTATTTTGTGATTTTTGGAGTTCAAAAGGAGATGGAGGGCAGCTAAGAACATGAACTTGATGAGCTTATAGGAGATATCTCAATAGCTAATAGCAGTGATTGAGCACTGGGGTTCCACAACCAAGATCTAAGAAATGCATTCCTTCCCAAAATTTTATCATGACTGAAATACATTTCTGAAATAGTTAAAAACTATTAAAAAAGAAGAAGAGGGAGCAACAACATATTTCACCATTGCTGTCAACACTTAAGAGTACCATTAAAAGAAAGAATTGTGTGTCAAGGGGATGTTGTTGTTTTGTGTATTATGTTCAGCCGTAAGCATATTTGCCTGAAGAGATAGTGGATTATAAAGTGCCACTGTCTTTCATGATGGAGCTCTCAAACATTTTAATGATCTTGTACATTGCAAAAGAGAGAAATTTTGTCTAACAAGAGTTGATAATGATTCAATAATGAACAATTTACCACAGAAAGATGCATTTCCATATTCATTTAGATATTTTTTGAAGTGTTTTGCAGAGGAAGTAAAGCTATTATGCTGGATTGGTTAGTGTTCTTCACTAATGAATTCCAGAATTATCCTGTTGATTTGGTAATATAAAAAAAAGAAGGGCCGTTACTTATATTTTGAGTAAAACCACTGAATCCTCTTGGGACCAGCATAGTCTGTTGGTATCCATAGAGATATGTAGGAAATCAGGCTAAGATATATTGGTAGTATTGTAGCTCCATTTAGACTTGATAATCTTTGCTTATTCAACACTTCTCTTTTAATTACATTCTAGAAAACTATTCACAAGGATATGAGATTCTTTTCTCTGTAATTATGCTGCCTTTTAGTACTCTGCACTTGCAAGGAGAGGTCAGTTTTTGCTAGGGCCCTTCAAGCATGTGGTATTGTATGTTCTGTTGTACTGTTCCCTGGACTTTATTCTCCTGAGCTTTTTTACTACTACTTACTGGGAAGAAAGAAAGCAGATTATTCTTGAATATAGCTTAAAGGGGGTTTTGTTGGTCTGTCTTGAAAATTTGAAGTGGGCGAATTACTTTCTTTTGTGTGCCTGTCTTACCACAAGAGGTAGAAAGGAAAACAGCCAAACTTTTGTGCTCTATGTTCATAGTCTGTGTACTGCACAGTTCCACAAGGCTGTGTATCACAAAGTCATTAAAAAATTAGTCAATAGTGAGTGAAAAGACAGTGCTTGAATATCAGCTTTCTAATTTTTCCTTGTTTCCTTGCTGAAAATTTTCTTTCTAATATATTTGCTTGTTTTCTCATTATTTCTTTAACTAGTGCCTTTAAAGTTTAATTGGGTTACATTTTAGGGCTCTAGGTGTTTCTGAGCTAGCAACAGGGTTTGAAGACCTGTCAATGAAATCAGAGATTCTGAATGTATGAAAACAGAGGACTTTAGATTATCTGCCTCATTTACTCACTGACTCCAATAGATCAGCTGCAGGTTGTAGCTACTAGTTTATTTCATACTATCTGATGATTTTGTAACACTCACCTCTGTTAGCGTCCTGGTGGCTTTGCTTCTCTTCCTAACGAGCTTCTGCTGGGTAATGCTGTGGTGCTTTCTTATGGCCAGCATTAAGAGATGGAGGGACTGACCATGCAGAGAAGTCAAGACACAACAGTTGGTATCTGCAACGTGCAAGTAGAAACTTGTTACAGTAATTAGAGCTATAAATCATTCAGAATGTTAATAAAAAATATAGCTTTTTTTACTGTTTATAATGTGAATATAAATATGTCTGATTCTTCTCCTGTTTGAAATAAATAGGTGAAAGAACCAAAGGTAGTACTGGCAAAGGGAAGTAGTGGGCTTTTTGCAGTGTAAGTTCCTTTCCTTTTGGTTGTACTTGATGCATGAGGGTCGCTTGGGTGGTTTGTCATCAGACATCACAAAACAAGGTTTCTGAGTAAATTACACCAGGAATTTTACCTTCTCTTACTGTTTAGAAGTCTTGTTCACTGTAGCAGGGCTTAATAGGTGTGTGGTGGCTGGAAACTGCTGTGTGAGGGGTGGCAGGAGCAGAGAGGTGCTTCATGGGTGGAAGCCAAATTTTAGGAATTTTTGAAGCTAGTCTTCAGGTTACCGTGAAACTCACAATGGATTTTGTGTATTAATCATATGAATGAGAGATCAATATCTGGATTAGGATGGCTTCTGGTTTTAGAGTTACTATTCATTTAATTGACTTGATTGCCTGATGGTGCAGGTTTCTAAGAATAGCTGGGCTTCTGCCAGTGCATCTTTCAAATTGAAATTACTGTCTTAATTTTTATTGTAAAATCTATTATTTGACTTGTGATTTAAGCAGTTGGCTTGGATAGAGTAGCAGGTATTTTTAAAGATGAACATTGGAGGGGCATTTTTTTAAGCAAAATGTCAAATAGCTGAAGCCTCTGTAAGCCTTCCAGTACTGATACAGTTCTTGAACAGCTGATATAAGCCTTTAAAACCATAATTTTTGAAAGGTTATTCTCAGTAAAAGAAGAGGCTTTTGAACTTTAAAATACAATTAAAAGAAGGCATGCATCTGATCTGGTACTCAGTTAAGAATCTAACTAATCTTCAGGAAAATTGCTAGTTTTCTTCCTCAGTAACCCTTTAATAAAAGAATTTGGAATTGAAGAGAGAGATCTTGTTATCAAATGACTTTATAATGGTGAAGGCAATAGTAGGAAACCAGCAAGGGCAAATAGTTATTAAAATGGCACGCATTAAAAATGATGCCATTATAGCTTTTGCTAGGAATCTTGTCTTAATTACCTTTTAGGAAGGGAGAGGGCAGATGCAA
Organism: Cettia cetti; assembly: GCA_013401135.1. NCBI lineage: Eukaryota > Metazoa > Chordata > Aves > Passeriformes > Sylviidae > Cettia > Cettia cetti. Next base: position 58,724 of record VZUI01061581.1, read on the forward strand.
GTAGGGAGTTGGCAGACCCTCTATTTGTCCAAAATAATAGTTAGATTTCCTTGAATTGCTTTCTATAGTCATTAATATTTCAACACATGAAAAAAAACAAACAAACAGGCATCACAATGGAAATTATCTCCAGAGATATGAGTAATGGCAAGATTGATCTGAAATAATTCATATGCAGTTACATTGTTATTAACTTGGAGAATAGTGAGGACAGAGTATTTTATATCCTTTGGAGAATTAGTTAGGAAGAAAGAGGAAAATGCTAAAAGAAGAAAATGACAAAACAGTCACATAACAAAGATTATGACAAGTGCTTTAGTCCATCTCATTTTACAGGGCAGTAAGTTAAAAGAAAGTTGTAAAAGTATACCTGATAAGCTTTACATTCCACATAGTCATCTGTCAAATATTACTGAGTTTAGAAAAATGTTCCCTAGTAAAAAGCCTATGAATATAAGATCTTATCCAGAGTTACAATAAATACTTTGAGGTATTGGTACTGAGTCCACCACAAGCCATGAACTGTAAACTTCCCATGCTGAAAAAGTTCCTTAACATCCACTTTACATTACTGTATTGTGCAGTTTCACAGTGTTATGTTTACATTTCTTTGAATCACTTATTGTTTTGATTATTAAAGCTAAAAATACCAAGATGCTGGCTCGTCTCTCTGTAGTACATCATGGCTACTTTTCCCAAAGTAAGTGTTGCCATTGCTTCACCCCACTAATGCTTCTTGTCTTCTTGCTTCTGATAGGCTTATGTGTTTTTAATAATTAGCATTTTACAAATCATTGCATGTAATGAATCTGGAAAATGGAAGATTTCCATTCAAGCTCACTTCTAAGATTGTTTCTTTTCTTTTTGGGGCATGTCACTCAGTTGAATTGATGCTGGTTTTATATTATATAGATTGGCTAAAAGCCTATTGTGACTTTGATAGTATTTTGGGTTTTATAATGAGATTTCAAACCCACAGTAAGGGTTTTAAGTTAAATTTACTTCTTCTTTTCCAGATAATTTTTTAAATAATTTACTTCACATATGAATATATAAACCCACCATAAATAAATTGAGGTTCCTTTTTGTTTGTTTGTTTCTGGTTTGAATGCTAGCAGTCCTTTTGTTCTGGAGTGTTTGTGCATCTGGCTGTGTCCCAGCTCTGGCGTGGTGTGTTGGGCAGAGGCAGCTCTCAGACCTGGGCTCTGACGCACTGGTTACTGCCAGCACACAGCCGCTGCTCTGTGGGCTGAAGCTTTCTAGAGTTGCAGTGTTTTCTATCTGTTCATACAGTTTCAGATTTATCTTTTTTTTTTCCCCAGGTATTACATTAAATAAATTCCACTCACACCAAAGAATTGCTCTCATCTGCTCTTAATTTTCCTTTTGTGAAAGCTAATGGGTTTCTGGGAAATTAAATTACACAGTCATTTAGTGAAAGTGCTAAGTGCAGGGCATTTTTACCCCTGGGTTTTTGCTCACAAGAGCGTGTGTTAAGCTTAGTTTTCCCTTCTGTTTACGGTAATATTTCAATCAAATAGCTTGCCTAACATTTCTTTACCTACGGTAATACATCGAGGCTTTCTCCGCACGCGGCGGGGGGCTCGTGTCCTTTGTAAGGTTTTGCTGTAGCAGGTGTCCGCCTGTGCTCTCTGCTCCCTTGAGACTTTGATCTCTCTCCTGGTGAGCAGCTGTGGCAGAGGGGCCCTGGCAGCGCTCCTCAGGTGGTGCTCAGGTGTGGTGTGCCAGGTAGGCGCGTGGGCACAGCTGCCTGCCCGCTCTCCTGCCCCTGCTCGTGCCCGGCATTCCCTGCCTTCAGCAGCTCGGGGCACGGGGAGCTGGGGAGGGTGAGCAGGTGCACGGTGGGCAGCCTTCCCCTCCCTTCTGTGATCCACTCGCTGCAGGAGTGTGCTGGAGTGTTGAGGCACTTCATCCTTAACAATTCCATAGTATTGTGCACCTTTAGACTTTTTTTTTTATCTCCCCTCAGTGTTGGAGTTGGTAGCAGGCTTAGTCTGCAGTGCTGTGGTTCAAGGAAGAAACCAGAAAGGTTTTCTTTCTGCCAAGTAAGCAAGTGAACAAATTTGTTCTTGAAAACCCATCAAGCTATACGATTAAACGTTGTGCTAGGAAGAGGTGATGATTCCTTTTCACTGGATACTGTCAGTGCCACAGGTATCTTACAAGCTGCAGTGTGTCCCACAAGCAGGACTTGCAGCTCTCCTGGTCCATGGACAGTGCTGGTGTTTGCACTGTGCACTAATGGGAGAAAACAACGGCACCTAGTGCTAGTTGTGTTGGAGGAAGATGAAATGTTGCCTATTTCAAAATGGTCTCACACTTGAACTCAGATTTTTTTGTCATACTAAGTGCTTTTGAACTGCCAGTCTGGGAATAAATATGCAAAGTCTGTGGCTTTTACATTTTGAAATATTTTAGTTCTGATAAAATTTGTTCTGCCAAGCTTGGGTTTTAGTTAATGCAGTCTGATACATTTGAGTGTTGATTTATTCACAGTGTACTCTGCCTCTGAAAAGGGGAATAAATAGTAATCTGATGAAATTTTTAAGTCTTGTATTTCCTCTTTGTTATAACACGTCAGTTTAGCTGCTGCAGGGTATGTTTATCTGTTACAAGGCTCATCAGTGCATGAAATGCTGAAAGGGCATATTTCTCTCCTGTGGTTCCTGCCATCCCTGGGCACTTGTAGATGTGTTCCAGTGGATGGGATCAGCTGGGTGAAGCTGTAGGATTTTAAATTTGAGTCTGTCTGAAGGCGCCAAGCTCCCTTCTAGGGAGGAGGGGGGGATTCTTTCCCATACTGGTGATGTAACTTCCCCATGAGGCAGTTGCTTAGGGATCTACATAATAACTATTATCCTGTTCAAATAGGAGGCTGTAGAAAGCTCACTGGTGATTAAAAGATAATTTTGTAATTTTTCATGGCTTGTCTTTGTTTTGTAATAAAGATGTTTGCTTATCGCCAGGTGCATAAAAATCATTTACTTAATCTGTATTTCATTCCATTAATTTTTTTTTCATTCTTCCATGCATGTAGCTGTAGCCTGTGAGTTGCTAGCAGTCCAGTTTTTAATAAATGCAGCAGCTTGTATCCAGTGATTAAATTGTGAACTGATAACCAAAATGTTCTAACTAGGCTGCTCATGCCAAAACAAGTGGCTTTTGTGATTTGGGGCATTATAGTATTTGCATTAATATGATTTGAAGTTGCTAATAATTTTCTTTAGATATTGGGTTTTAGTGAGTCAAATGTTTGTTGCTGCTGGAAAGCTAACTTTATTAGGTAACAGGCATCTAAGAGGGGAAAACAAACCAGACGAAAATAAGATGTAGTTTTATTTTTCAGGTGCATGGGGCTGTTGAACCTCTAATACTATGAGTTTGAGTTTCATGAGTTGTCTGAGCAGCTGCTGCATTTTCCGTAGAGTTGGAAGATGCTGTAGGTGTGTGGTGCTTTAGCTACAGAATTGATGAATGGGACAAATATCATCAAAAGAAAACAAAATTTAAAAATTTGATTTTGGCGATAACATCGGGACGCTTCAATCTAATATTGCACTGAAGTTTTGCTTTAGAAAAGTGGATGAGAGACTTTCATGTAACAAAAATGTGCAAATACCAGAGGAACTGCAACTCATTCTGTTAAGAGATGGTTATATCTTGCTTTATTTGAGAGGCTTTCTTGGTCGCTGGCTTTTAATGTTTTTTCCTGGAGGCTGTCAGCGTTGTAGCTTTCACACAGGTGTGCAGCTGCTGTGGCGCTCTGATGCATGTGTTAAATTGGGAAGTCAGATGAAAATTCTGTGGAGTTATTTCCTTGGCATTCCCACAGAGGCCCACTTGGAGAAATAATGGATGTGGAAGCTTCACCAGGATGGCATTTAGTGGAGGGAGGGTGCTGCTTGGTTGAGATTTTTTTGAAAGATGCTCACACAGGTCCTTCCTCGTGTGTGAAATACAAGGGAGAGTTGATTCATAGTTTTATGTGATGATGTGTTACATACATGATTAAAGAACCTCACACTATTTGGGTTTACTGTTACTGATTCTTTTAAAGGAAACAGTAGCCTTAAAGTGAGAGATGAAATAAAAAAGGTTCATTGAAGTGGGAATGAGGAAGAAGCATGGTGGTTACTATTGAGATAAGTTGACTGATTTTACTGTTTTTTGTAAAACTGGCAAGGTCTGGCTGTGAGACTTAAAGGTAGTTGGGAACCAAATAAAATATGTAATGTGTAAATGTACGGTGTGTAATTCCAACTGGAATTGTACAGACTGTGGGCAAAACTAGTGTGTCGTCACAATAACTGCAGTGAAATATTAATTTACTTCCCATTCTAATAGTGACCTCTGAAATAATCCTGGCATTCTGGATATGTGCAATATAAATAAGGCAGCTTGCAATGTCCTCTTCTTATACAATGGGACATAGAAAGCAGAAGTCTTGAGAGTAATGTGTGACTTGTTAACAGTCTTGTAAGCTTCAAGGCTGATCCCTGGGGTCTGCGTTGAATACCTAAGTGCATGACTGTATCATAAATAAACTTGTATCATGTTTAAAAAATGCTCTGCAGAGATAGGAAGGGGTGTACTTGTATGCTTTTTATCAGGATACTGCAGTTTTAAGTATGTTTGCTCCGTGGCAGGAGCAAAGAGAAGTTTGTCTTACTATTTTGACGTGATAAATAACACTTCAGTTTCTGACTGAATTAATTTCTTTCCTATTGCATCATTTATTTATTTCACATATTGCTGGTCCATTACAAGCTGTCACCTCAGATTTAATTTATTTATATATTTATTTGAAGCCCTGAGGAACTTCCCAGCTTAGTGATTGACCTGCTAGAATCAGGATTTACAAAACTAAACTCCGTACAGAACCATATTTCTTAATTTATGTGTTACCTGTCTTAAAAGTTGCATTGCATTATGAAATACTGTAGAGGATCTTCTGATCATGTAATTCTATCCGCAAAGGAGTTTGCAAAGCTCCTATGTGTGTTATACTACATGTGCACACATACAGAGCACACCTTAATTCTCTGTCAGCCAAAAAATGAGAACTTCTCTCCCATATTTGTTAGTTCTTTCTGCTTTGATTTTAGGGAAGATTTTATTTTCTTATGGATGTGCTGCATTATTATACAGCTTCAAGTTTGAAAGGTACTGGAATTGGTACAGATATGCTAGGTAAGAAACTGAGCTCTTGCTTATTTTCCAGGATACAGTTTTTACTTTATATGTAGAGAAATGTCATGCTTTCACCTGGCATGAATCAGGTCTTTCTTCTCAATGATAGGTGAGGTGACTTTTTTTCCCAGCAGTGCTGTGTTCTATGATGAAAGATTGGCCAATATATTTTACCATCACTGAAACAATTTTTCTTTACATCATTTGGGATTGGTATTTTTAAGATTAAGATAAGTGTTACTGGCATTGCTGGTATTTAAAAATTATTTTAGATCTAACAAAGCTGAGAAATCCACATACCATTTTTTTGTGTTTCTGAATCTTATCACTTTGCTGGGTACTTTGCATGTTGAGCTGTGGGAGCACGGCCTGGAGTCACCTGTTCGTGGATGCTCTGTTTACCGTGCTCTTGCCCAGCATTGTGGGGGCTTGAGGGTTATTTTGTTTTGTTTGATTACAGAGTGCTGGGAGGAGGAGCGATGATTGCCTTGTCTTTCTGAGGCTTGGCTGCATTTTTAAAATTTTTTTGTTCACTGCTTTTATTCATCAGTGAGAATTTATAAACAGTGCATGTTTCACAATGATTTCAGCCTTGAGTGCCAAACAACTGTATGATTTTGTTCCTTTGTTTGACAGCTATCTGGCGCTCGGCCCTGGGCACAATTATAACAAATAGTTTTGTCCAGTATACTTGTATGTTCTTTATTTCAATTACATTTTTGCTATTACATTAGAAATGCATCTTCCTAGAAATGTGGTTCAAAAGACACACAGTAAAAAAAACCCAAAGCAACCCCTTTTAAAATCTGAAAAAGGAATTGAGTATTTTGGAGTTGAGGGGGGCAGCAGGGTAAACAAAGAGGGGCAAATAGAAAAATACTGCTGGGTTTAGTTGGTTCAGTTGCACAGTTACAAACTATGAAAAAGAATATAGTTTGTTGGCAGGAGGAAAAAGCCCATGTGTTTCTTCAGTTGGTAACCATTTAACCTAGGATAGTTTGTGTATGTATAGACAATAAACAGTGGGCTTTCAGCTGTCTATTTAGAACAGAGTTAAGCTAAGTAGTACTTTTAAAATATAGAATATTTTCTTTATTGATTTATCTCTATTTACCCTACATAGAGGAAAATTTAGAGCCCAAATGTCTTGAACTCAAGGTACTGTGTTTAGTTGGCTTGGCTGACATTCTCCAATATGAAGGAGGAATGCTTCCCTGTTACTGTGCGCCTCGGAGTTTGTGTTTTGTGTGCCTCCCCCTCTCTCCCCAGCTCAGACACAGCTTGGTCTCATGATAGAGACATAGTGCAAATGCCAGTAAACCAATGTGAAATAAAACACCAAATGGAAAGGCAGTGATTCACCAGGAGAAAATGTTATCCAGGCCCCAATAACTTTTTTTCTTCTTGTAACCTGTGCTCTCAAGCATTGTTATTCCCTTGATAATCAGTTTCAGCACTGTTATTGAACTGAAAGCTATGTTTTTAAAGTTGCCATTACCCTTCTATTGATCTCTCCTACTTTCTTGATGGTACTTTTATGTTGCTTTCTTGTTTGTTAATGCAAAGCAATTGTGTCATTGGTCCGGTTTATTTTCTTCAAAAAATGCCAAAGCCTCAGAGGTAATAAATAATGTAAACTTTATTTTACACTAAAATCATTAATAGAATCATCTGTCCTCAAATCTGTAGAGTATAAATTTACTGTAGTCTTACTTTGTGGTTAAACTTGTATTTTTATCCCTTGAATGCACCCATCTGGATCAGTATACTGTTCCACATGAGCACTTTCATAAGGCCTGTGCTCGGCTGTGCTTTGGGATTTTTCCTGTCTTTACCTGGCTTGTCTGTCTGCCTTGGTCTGTTGACTTGTTTTGGCTTTAAGAAAAGACTATTTTTATGTGGTTTTGTGCAGATGTGTTGCTATTTGTAAAGATTTATCTTTTTGTTTCCTTCATCTTAAATATAAAGAAAAGGTAGATTCTAAAACTGCTTATGTTCTGTTGCTTGCCATGTGGTAGGTACTTGGCTATAATGCCTGACTGCTGAAGTCCAGACCATACTATTTTTTCACATTCTCTCTGGGTTTTTGTGGTTCTTTTCTCTGTGCACCTGTTAGTGGCCAGTGCTATTGGTGGGACACCATGGTAGAGGAGTCTTTCTCCTTGGATCTTTTGGGTCTTTTTGTTTGTTTGTGAGACATTTGTATACTCAAAATTGGCATCTTCTAAGAGGTCTTTAAGTTCAGATTCTGAACAGGGATGCTGTGTAATAGTATAAGTTTTCCCCTTCACGGGACAGATTATTGGGCAATAGATTTGGAAGATGAAAACTTCACATTGCAGTGAGATATAGTAATGCATTCACTAATACTCTGTTAGAAATGCTAAAAGTTGTGAATGGACAAGAGAACAATAAAAACCAATATAGGAAAATACTTTTTAAAGTGGAAAAATAATAATTTATTGCTGGCCAACTTCTAAAGGACATCAAAGCAGGACTAAGGCTTAGTTACATTGGAAGAAGTAATATGAACCAGATGATAAAATTAGACCTGAAATAGTTTGAATGCAAAATTAGTAAAAATTTGCTTATTTCTGTGTTAGGTCAACAGCCTGGCTTGAAGGGGAACTTTGCAGTTTTCCACTGCAAAAAGCAAATTCACGTACACATTCTTAGTGCCCAGTATTTTGCTTTTAGAAACATGTCCTTTTTACTGAAGCTTCTGAGATGTGTGGATGTTTTTCAGAATGCTTGATCCCTTGTAGCATGTACCATGCTGCTCAAGGCAAGAATCTTTAGATGTCACAGTCGTCTTGCCACACATGATGAATCACTTTGCCTAAAGATTTTCTGCCCACAAAGCCTCTGGGGCGGCTCTGTCTCCCTAAGGATGTTCTGTTCAACTGGCCATCTGAGCTAACTGTGCTGTGACCGGTTTGTAAAGAACTAAGTCCGAACTTTTTCACATTTTCTTTCTGTCAGTACATAATAAAAATGGTCATATGCAGAGAAGTAATTTAGCTTTAAAAAGACAGTATTGCCTTGAACTTGTTTTGTTTGAATTTTTTTTTTAATTTGTCATGAGAATCATGTCAAGTGATTGTAACTGTAGGATACTGTCCAAAATGGGTTTTCCTAGATTTTCCCTTATTATGATTATTTTTTAAAATATTGCCAATAAACCAACGTGTTTTATGAGTTTCATTGCTTTCCTGATTTTGTCCCTCTTTGGCTGTGTTGTTTGGTTTACTGGCCTGTCAGACAGGATTAGTGGCAGCTGGTAATAAAACCTCAAGTTTCAAGATATTGAACAGGTATCTCATTGACAGTTTCCTTTCAGAGGACCATAAATTTGCTGTGGGGAGCTTGGGGGACCACTCCAAGTAGAACATTTAAAATATGTGTTAAATTATTTTAGGATTTAAAAAGCAATTCATGCTTTTTAAATAGTTCAAAATTTGTGGTAAGCAAACTTAAATTCATATCTGGTTGTTCACTTTTCATATTCAGTGGGCTAAAACAACATTCATTGAAGACTTTGTTTTGACAAATCTGTAAAAGTAATATACCAACAATAGGAACAATATCAAGACATGGGAAGTGACAAATTACAGCAAGTAAGGGGTTTTTTTTTAGTTTTCTTTAAAAAAATTATTAATTATTCATATTCTTATCTTTCCTGCCTTTTTGCCTTTGGTGTCTCTATGATATTATGTATTCCTGTGTGATCCCCTGTGTGATCAGTGGAGTCCCTAACTCCCTTTGTAGCCTGTTCAGGGTCTGTTGCTATGAGGAGGAGGACGTGGCCCTTTGCCTGCTCTTCTCCTTCCCCTTGAGAAAGTTCATGAGCAGTGATTAAAAAAGGGGTGGCAATGTAACTGCCAACTATTAGATGCCATATTTAATCTTTTGCAGTTGAACAAAGAACCACCTTTTCTAACTTACACCTTTCTCCTCTCTGTCCTGTTGACCCTTTTCAAATATTTGCTTAAATAAGCATTGATGGGAGAACTGCTCATCTATTTTCTTTTTTGCAAGACAAATACAAATTTAAAAAAATTCCACAGACTTCCCTTTTTTCCCCTTTGGTTATTGATTTTTTTTTTTTAATAACTATCCGTCTTGCAGAAGATATTTTCACTACCAAGAACATCTTTTAAATACAAAATAGCTCTGAGCAGTGTATATGTTCTTTCTATCATAACTTAGAAATCTTTTTTGTTGAAAATGTAAAAGATACCAACTCTTTAAGAACCAGCTCAGTAACTACTGAAAAAAGTTCCTAAAATATTCCTCATAGCTTTTTTTAAAAAAGTGAAAACAAACCCACCCTCAGCCTCCATGTTGTTCCAATACCTTCTTTGCAAGGAGATTTTTACCTATAGAAGACAAATTCTTGGTCATTGTCTTGATTCTTTTTTTTTCATGAAAGACTTTGGTTTTGTTAGCTTCTTTACATTTGTAGCTCTTCAGTAGATGGAGTCACATTGAAAAAAAATTATTGGAATGAATGTCTTATTTAATACCTGAAAGTATATAATGGTTAGTTAGAAAAATGCTTATTTGGAAGTCAAAGCCAGCTATGCTTGCCCAAGGTTTAATATTCTTTTTTTTTTCTTTTTATGATGAATCCAGCTGTGAAGCCTGAATGGAAATCAGACAGCTTGACGCTAACAGCTGATCATAAGGAGTCCAGTTAGGCAAAACACAAAATGAATCATTTTTGTTGACCCTGGATAAAGCTGGATAATGTCAGTATAGTTGATTAGATAGAAGGGAGCAGTTAGGCAGTATCTAAACTTTAAAGCATTCAATGTAGCTGGGTTTGACTGTTCCTGTAGTAGTTAAAAAAAATGCTTAGTAGCACTGAAGATTTTCTTTGGATTTGAATGCTTATGAGGATTGCTTTCATGGAAGAAAGCATATTCCTAATTTGAGCTGTACTTTCAGTTTTAAGTTTCATTCATTGAATGAATTTTTTAAGACTTCTTTTAATATTGGACAAATGTGTCTCTTATTTAGGGTAACATTTTCATTGCCTCCCTGTCATTTAACCATTTTCACTCAAGAAATTGCAAAACTCTTTCAGTCTTAGCTATCAACTGTCATAAGTTTCAACACATTCTTGTTTATGTTTATTGTAAGTATTAATTTTGCTTTATTTTTCATGCTGTGAGTAACTTTTACAGAAATCTATTTCAGGATACTGCACAGATAAGACGAGATTGTTTGGGATTTTTTATAACTGTTTCGTTCATTAATTTCTTGCTCCCTCTTTCCAGACAGTGATGCTTGTCTAATGTTTAGTGAATGAATTAATCAAAGCTATTTTTTGCAAGATAAATTTGCTAATTTATACACTATATACTTAGGAATTATATATTATGTTTTATTGATAACTTTGCTTCTGTATATTTTGGGGCTAAGAATTGTAATACAAGTAAATCTTCAATGGAGTCCTTTGCTGTAGAAGTGCTGCAGGAGTTATGTATTTTCTTAAATTTATGTTACTGTTGCCATGTTTTCCTTCACTGATTTCAACAAACCGTATAAAATCTGTTAATGTTCATCTTGATGTCCTTACAGCCTTTATAATTTATATAACAATTAGATCCCTGATTATTTGTGCCATGCACTTTTTAAAAATTCTTCTCAGAAGAAATGTGTGTCTGGTGCATTTCATCCTGTCTTTGTGGAAATCCCCTGCTCACAAGCAGTACCATCTTTTGCCATCTTGGAATACCCTTTCTTTTGGAGTTTCTTTGGTAAATCTTAATCCTATTGTGCTCTAGTTCTCATGTGTTGAGCTGAGCCTTTTTAAGGTGTAATTATGTCACAAGCAAGTGCAAGCAAAGCCCCATTGCTTTCCCATCCTGGTCAGTGAGAGGCTGGATTTTGTCTAAGGACCAGAAGAGGTTTAGTGGCTGGTTCATGCTGCCCACCAGAGTTCCCTGTGTTTTTGGCTTCACTCAGACAGAATTTTAGCACAGAGGAGGGAAGAGAGAGGCTCAGATGGACCTGGAGACATGAGCTGTCCCTTGTTCTCCATCTTGCTTAATGTTTCCAGGTAAGGGTAAGCTTTACTGAGGCACTTTGATTTTGGACAAGATTCTTTGTCAAACTCTTCCCAGCACTTTCCATTGGAAATGTCACCAGCTGTTAGGTTTTTGGCTCTTAAGAGATGTCAAGTCTGTAGCATAGCCATCAACTTGCCCTGTGTTGCATATGAAGTAGTGAATATTAGTACTTAATTCATTATATGACATTTTCATTTCTTTTCAAGAGCTTTCAAAATAAAAGGAGCTGAATTTAATCTAAAAAATGGATCTTATTAAAGGAGAAATTCCGATTTTAACACTATAGGCTCCCCAAACACTGCAGTAATTAGCATTCCGTAAGTGCCCAGAATAGAACCAGTCATCAGGCCCTTAATTTAATAATTTATTGATTAATGGTTTTTCTATTCTAATGAGGGAGAACACTTCCTCTGCTTCTGGTCAACATAATTCTGCAAAGGATGTGAATATTCCTTTGATAATACTGATGTTTGTTCTTTAACCCTTCCATGCTCTTCTGTCTAACACCAAGTGTGCCATCTTTTTATTGTGCGTAGTTTATGGATTACAGGACTCGGATTTGGCTCTGTGGTTGTGTGAATCATATCCAGACTCTGAATTGTTAGTAAAATATAAATATTTCTGTGCATTTCTTTGAGATCTTTGCAATAGGGAGGGGAGGAAGTCAAGGAAAGATTAGGAGGCCTGCAGAATCACAAATCACCAAATTGCCTGGATGCTAACTATAAAAAAAATGTGCTTTTTGCTTCTGACATTTTTCCCTCCTCCTTGTATCAATGAATCAATTTATGCTGTAGTTCCTTTGTGTAGCCTCCCAGATAGGCTAGGAGGAATTGCCATCAACCGAAAGCAACATGTAGTGCTTTAGAGTGCAACCTAACAACTGTACTCATATCACGTCTACGTAATTATTTTTCCAAGTTCTCAGCAATTTATGCCCAAAAGCAAAACTGAGTTGGTTCAGTAGATGCTACATTTGCATAATTTTAAACTGTAAAACTTAAAGGTGTCTGCTCTTCATGTAATCAGTTTAAGAAATACAAAAATAAAACTAAGCTCTTTGCTTTGATACCAAATGGTGGAGTCCTACCTACCTGGGCACTTACAGCGTTCTGAACATTATATGTGTGTTTTGGTAGTTTGTTTAGTCTTCTACATTTCAGTTGCAACTCATTGGACTTTTGACCCTAAGGCATAAACTAATTCCAAGAGAAGATGTGCTCCTTATCACATTTGTTTCACGAGTAGTAGTGCAAATACTTAACAGTATAGTGTGATATATACTCCAGCAAAAATGTCACAATATCCTTACGTTGGTAATGTTTATTATACTCCTGAGTTGTCAATAACACAAACAAAAATTAACATTTGTAATTGACCTTTTTTTGCAAGCTAGTCAAAAGCAGCGAGCGCTCTGATCCAAGTCTTGGTGTGTCGGGATCACATCACATTGTGTACTTTATCTGCTTGTTTTAAAACTCATCTGTGATATTTGGCCTAAAAGAAAAAAAATTCTTTCTTTCCCTGGGAGCATTGGTAAGTATATCAATAATTTTTTAAACAGCTTTTCTTATTTTGCTGTTGTTACCGGTGTTCCTGTTTATTTCAGAATTTTGTCTTGCATATCACCAGGTCCAGCAGCAGATTCTTTCATTGATTTTTCATCCTGCTTTGTCCTTTATCTCTGCTTGCTTGCTATTGTTCAAGGGTCGCTTGGTGAAAGGTGCGAGCGTCGTGCAGAGTTTATTTTGGCAAAATGAATAATGCTGCCATTGATCTGGGTCTGAGCCGACTCCTTCCTCGGGCAGAAGTTCTGAGCTTCAGGTTGTTTCCTTCTTGCAGGCTCTGCTCGAATTGCAGCGTGGAGCCGGTGGTTGAGCTCTACCCGGCACTCTATTAATATGCACAACATGACCGGTTTCGGGGGAAGGTTATTAGAATGCTGGTTTGTATCCTCCAGTGAATGAAATGATGTGTGATTATGAAGTCATCAGGCATGGACCAGTAAGGCTCGAGAGAGCCTCCCCCCCAGGTCCTGGGGGTGCCATTGATTGGTGACCATGTGTTTGTGCCCGATAGACTGTGAAATGGTGTGTTGCTACACGGCTGTGTTGCACCTGCGCCCCACCGAGGTGATTGATTGGTTTGGTCATGTGGAATGTTCCCATCTGGTCTGCAGTAATGTGTTTTTTTTGTTAGAGGTTTTTTTTTTTTTTCCTTCCTTCCTCTTCTCTCCCATTTCCCCTTCATCCGCAAGCCGCGAGTGCTGGCTGGGGAGTCGGAGCAGGCAGTCGCAAAAGGCAGCGCTCGGCTTTGCCTTGTGAACAAAGTGGGGCTGCTGCAAGAGCTGCTCTCAGTCCTGCTCAGAGATCACATAGTCTGGGGTGGGGGGATCAGGAGCAGCTTTTCTAAAAAAAAAAAAAAAACAACTGGAGGAGGGATGGGATACAACAACCGAACCCCAAAACCTACGTGTCACTGCAGATTTCTTACTGATTTTACAAAAGCGCTTTGCTATTGTAATTAGATTACCCAAGTAGCAGTGCATGTGGAAGATCTTATTTAACCTCAGGAAAGTAGTAGTTTATTTATTGAAAACTACTGATGTTGCACTTTAAATGCCAAGAAATTATTTTAGTTCCTTTAAAAAAATTCTATGGTTACATTGGGCGGTCTTGTTTGATATTTCTTAATCTCACTCCTTTTTCATAATTGATCTATTCATTCCACTTAATGACTAATTACATATCAGAGCACATCATCAGCAGCATTCATCATTGTAGAATGTAATAATCAATGACATTTCAACAAAGGAAAAAATAAATATGCAAATAAGGACTCATTAACATTTGCATGAGCTGTTTGAATAATCACGTTGCTGACAAGGCTGTAATTAACAGAAATTGATGCTGAGTTCAGTATTTGATAGTGTGTTTTCTCAGCGTTTTATTGTTGTCACTGCGGGGGCTGGAATGAAGTTCTGCTCTACTTGTACCTTGACTTAGGCTTGATGTGATGGGTTGTGCCAGGTAGCAGAGGCTTCTGGGAGTCCTTAATTCATCTGTGACCTACACTTAATGCATAGAAAGATATTTACTTAAATTGCCATATTGCTAATGAAGGATTGTTAAATTCTTGGTAATTGTGTAACAACTGAAGGCAAACCGTCTTTCCAAAGTCAGGAAAACTAAAAATTATTCACTTTTATTTTTTAAATTGATTATCTTTTGCATGAGTCGGGCACTTTAAAACTATAGAATATTATTTGCATTGAAAATGAGGTAGGGTTTTTGGTTTTTTTGTCTATTTTTAATCTGGCACACTGTATCAGTGTCAGGAGTCTTGAGCTTTATTGTAACTGAAAATCACTTGCTAAGGAAAATGTTGTGTAATTATGAAATGTACAGTCTCTGTCTCTTCCCCTTCCTTTTTATTATTGCAACTTTACTGCCTCCTCCCTCTTTTTTTCCTTTTTTTCTTTTTTTTTTCCTCCCCCTGAAGCTTCCTCTTTTTGTCATGGATATCAACTGAAATGCACAAAACACAATAAAGCTGTTTATGTCAGTTTTTTTGGATGACTGTAAGTGCTGATTATAACAAGTTTAAGGAATTTCCTTTGTTGAGTGTGTACCCACGCCATATGGCTCAACATGGAACATTAACTTGACAGGGATAATGGATTGTGGTATATGGAGACAATTTTGCCTGCAGCTTCACTATAACTCATTCTGGTTGGGGATCACAAGTTTATAATATAGGATGCAGCAAACATCCAGATGGATTTACTTTACATAAAAGAGTTGCGTTTCTTTTTATTTCCTGCCTGTAATTGGGGGGGGAAAAAAAGAGTTTTAAAAAAAGAATTAAAAAGTAGTAAAGAATGGGTCTTATTCAGGGACAAAAAATCTTAGCATGTATGTAGCTGAAGTGTTTTGGATACACTGAAACATGCATAGGTGAAGTGTTGTTACTTATACACACACGCACACAATTGTTGAAATAGTACCTCAAGTGCTTTCATTTTTCAGAATATTTCAGTACAGCTCCAGTTATAGAAATACATAATGTTCTAGGACAGTGTGAAAAAAAGCTATTTAAAACATATCTCTGATTTTTACTTAAAGGCTGTTTTTATCATAAGCAAAGTGACCACTTAATTAGCATTCTGGTGCTTTGGTAATGCTCCGATAGTACCCTGTTTTCTTTTAGGAAAACAAGAATCCTTCTAAGCTTTTTGTGATACATGTAAAGAAAATAGTGCTGAAATTTTACTTAAGTGATTGCCTTGTATAATAAGAAGTGTCCAAATGTCTTATGAATATAACAAAAGTCAGTATATATCTATGTCCTACTGATCTGCATGCCCAAGGTAAGTCCTAATTTTACAAATACTTCTGCATCTAAGAGACTTTAAGCACACATAATCCCGTTAAGCACGTATGTAGCTGTTTGAAGGATCAGGGTCATAAATCCATATTTAGGATTTCAAATAGAGCTACATGACATGGCTTCAGCATTCCCGTGCACTTGTGATTGAATTATACTTCAAATAAAATTGGGCGCTTTGCTATCTGAAAACATCTTTTCGCTGTCCGTTTTGGAGATTCTTTTAAAACACTGTTTTTTTGAGACTCTGTGAATTCTGACCTTCTGTATCCAAAATAGCTGCTGTAATTTTTTTTTTGAACCACCTTCACATGGGTAAGAATTTATTAATTTTTTTCAATTATCTCTTGAAAAAGAGGTAAGTACCTGAGCAGATGGACAAGACATGGTTCATGGTTGGGCAAGAGAGATGCTGGTAGCGATTATAATTGATACTGTTTGTCTGTCCAGTCTTCCTCCCCTGTTACTGACTTAATAGATTGATATTATAATTTAGCATCTTTAGACATTATCCAAAGTTTCAGAAAGTAAACAGCTATAAAGAAATCTGCATTTGAGCAGGGAGCGATAAAAAGGATTGCTAACTATTGACCTATGAAAAATCTGTGTTAGCTTAAGATGTGGGATTTCTTTCAGGTTTTCATGCTGCAAATTATACTTGAAAAAGCTTCTCTATGTTCATTCATCTTCCTCCTGCATGCCTGGCTGTGTGTGAGATAATCACAAACAGGTGGGATTTTACTATGGACTTGGACATTGTTGCTTGTATTTTTCCTATGAAGTCCCTTATTTTCTACTGCCACTGCAGTTACCAAAAGACAGTCTCAGGAAAACACATGGATTTATCTTTAACATTTTTGATAAAACTGGCAACAAAGGAGCAAAAACGTCATCTCTAATATACCAGTCAGATGGCGGATCTTCAATTTATTGTCTGCTGTTTGGGAAACACTAGGATAGGGAAATGTACACCAGTGTTGCAATAAACTTGAAGAATTTAAATCTATAGATAAGAAAATTCTTTCCAGGAACTGTAAGGGGAGTTGACTATTTTTGCCAGCTTCTGGACTTCTTGTCTCCTTGTAAGCTTCAGAAGGAAAAAAGGAGTCAAACGCTCAGCAAGCACTTAATAAAATTTGAAATTTTGAAATAGCATTTGTGTCCTGTATCAGCATTTACTGACCCACCAAAGAACTTCTGCAGGGCTCCACGTACAAAAGAACATGAATGTTCTTCCTAGGTTACAGTGATGACTACCTGCAATATAGAATTCTGTGAAGGTGTAAGTGCTGTGTTGGCAATAAGAATGTTGCTCTCTGTGTGTATGTTTCTTATTCAGGTCCTGGAAAAGCTACAAAAGTAAGCTTCCCTTTTTTTCTGATCTTGTAATCTGTAGTGGCCTGTGGGGAGTGCACTGATGATCCAGTCTTGTCAATGGCTTAGTGCAAGGATGTGATAAAAGTCCAGTAAGTTGTCAGTAGAAAGGCCATCAATAGAAATTTATTAAGAGTAATGCTTGAAGGTGAATTCCACTGGCCTCTGACAGTAAGCTGCTGTAACATGCTTTGATCCTGAAGGCTCTGCTGAATCTCAAGTCGAAGGCAGTGGTTTGGGTACAAAGAGCAATGATTTAATTTTTGTTTCGCTAATGATTTATTACTAAATATTGCTGCAGCCTTTGGATTACTGTTTTTCTTTACGGAGCTGTACTTTAAAGGGACTCGGTCGGCAGGGGAGTCTCGGTCCCGGCCGGTACAAGGCAGTGCCTGTAGGGGACATTGCCGTGCGCCGTTCCCGGGGCGCTGCAGGGCCGCGGCCGGGAGGGGGCGCTCTGGGCACGGCAGCGGCCGCGCCGCGGGGAGCGGGACACGGCACCGGCACCCCCGCTGAACGGGACACGGCACCGGCACCCCCGCTGAGCGGGACACGGCACCGCCACCCCCGCTGAACGGGACACGGCACCGGCACCCCCGCTGAACGGGACACGGCACCGCCACCCCCGCTGAACGGGACACGGCACCGCCACCCCCGCTGAACGGGACACGGCACCGCCACCCCCGCTGAGCGGGACACGGCACCGCCACCCCCGCTGAGCGGGACACGGCATTGTCACAGCCACACGCCGCTGCTGGCACCCCTCTGCTCCAAACACGGTGTGCTGCGAGCCACCACTTTGTTTCTGCCCTTAGGGAAGGTGGACTGTATTTTATGACAAAACCAGAAATTAATTTCTAGCTTTAAATAGCACTTCCGTTAAGTTGCAAACGGGTTGTTATTAACTTAGTACTCTTTAAATATTTCTAGTACTTTTGACAGAATTTCATAAGAACTACACAGAGTTGGCTGAGGTGATATTTTCCTTTGTCAGATTTCTCTGTGATCCGCCCGCAGTCCCTTATCAGTTTCCTGAGTGTGTTGTTCAAGCGAGCAGTCCCTCCTGAATTCAGTCCATTTGTATACTTAGAAGTACATATCTGCTTAGTTGCTTTATGGAAGTCATGCCTAAACCTACTCCTGATGAATGTGGAGTATTGATTAGGTCCTGTTTCTATGGAACCTTTAGAGTCAAACCAATGTGATTAAGTCTCAGTGTTTGTTTAACAGTGGTGTGCTGACCAATGTGAAAAGGAGAGTGACCATATACCTATGGATATAGGATATATGGATCTCAAACAGATGAGAAGTTAGCTAATATGGGGCAGGATTAAATGATTAGCAAGTGGAAGTCTTGCATTTTGCCCTAAAACAGAAAACTGTCTTTGTTCTAAAGAGACGTGCATACTTTAATGCTGCTTTTTGGGGAGGGAAGCGTTTCTGGAAGCTCAGTGCCATTCCTTGTCTCTGGACTGCCATGTGACTTTCTCCATTTACCAGTTTTTAAATTGCCCCTGTAATTTTTTTTTCAACAGCTTACTTGAAGCATGCGGGTTGGAATTGTATCAAGGAACAAAGTTTGAAACTCTTGGGCCAAAAATTTCTCTTTAACTGTAGGGGCAGATGCTACTGTTACCGAAGCTGTGTTTCTGGTTATGTACTTTGTTCGGTAATTTGGAAGACCTAGCATTAGTATCATTACTTACAGAATTGAATAACTTTTCAAGACAGAACAGTGGCAGGATTTGAAATGTTTGAGTTTGGCAAGAAAAGGCTTGTCTGTAAAACAATGAAATTGCGTTGGGGAAATACAGTGCCTCTGTTCAGCTGGGGCAGGCTGAGGTACACTGCAAGCTGTTGTGAGCTGCAGCTGCATTTACCATCAAACACGGAGCTGGTGCCGATGAATGTTTTGTTTTTAGTGTCATGGAAACTGTGAGCCAAAGAATGGATATTCTATTCATCTGGGAAAATAGCAGTTCACTGCATAAAACATCAGTTGCTTCCAAAGCAGTTCTTAAAATAGACTTTGTGAATATAACCCTAGAAGTAAAAGTGCAGCAATTTACATGACCTCGGTACTACTTCGTTTTTTTAAAATTAGAATATATGTGTGAATTAAATAAACACAGCGGTAGTGAAAGTTTCAAGATACAGCTGTGGCATGGAACTCCTACAATGATTCCATGTTTTACTTTACTATGTAAGTCTTAATTTAAAGAAATGGAAAAATCCAGATACTTCAATATCAGTCTTAATCCTTTTTATGACTCTTCTTCAAATGGCTTGCTCAAAGAAGGATAGTTTTGGTCATGATTCAGTATCATTTACTGTTTTGTACAGCAGAGTGCAAATCATTGCAGAGACCGGATATCCAAGAGAGTGCTCTCATGGGCAAAGAAGGAAAGAGGTACAGAACAGTGTTGTGTAGGTTTTTAAATGCATGAGCATTTTTGCAGAGCCAGTATGAAACAAATAATTAAGGGACTTAATTCAGTTGGAAAGCTTAAACTTATTTCACTAATTTTTGGTGTTGAGGGAAAAGTAAATGTAAGAGATAAGGAGAAACCAATACAGAAAAATAGATATATGAAGTCATTGCAAAAGGAAACTGAAGAAATTGGAAGTAATTTGACCTGATGGAAGCTGGGGGGAGAATTACCAGTTGCAGGATTTCAGAATCCAGGATTCTGAAGTGAATGTGATACTACTTAAAAGAAAGGAAGCTTTGCATCCAGTGAAAGCAGTGGGATTCTTTGTTTATTGCTCTTTAGCTTCGGGTTGGTTGGTTGGTTAGTGTTTGTGGGCTGGTGGGGTTTGGTTTTGTTTTAATTGGAGGTTTGGAAATTAGGTGCAATATTTTTTGATGTGGTGTAAGGTGTGCTAAGCAGAGGTGCTCACTGCCCTGCCCATGCTGTCTCACCTGCAGCTTCCCCTCCCAGACCCCAGCCTGCAGTGCTGCAAGGGGCTGCTCCATGCTGGGTGCAGGACTTTGCATTTGTTATGGGTGAATTTTCTGCAGTTCCTGTTGGCCCAATCCTCTAGATGGTTTCTATTCCTCTGAATGGTGCTCCTGCCTTCAAGTATACCAAGTGCAACTCCAAAACTGGGTCTGTGCAAATGCTTTTAGGGTGTGCTCTGTGTTTCCCTCCAGGCTCATAAAGACATTAAACAAGAAAGGTTCCATATATACACTCTATAGTTGGTATTAACAGAATTATAGATGCAGGGAGAGTGGTAAAAAGATAAATTTAAGTTGAAAAAACTGCATGAGGAGTAAAATAGATGCTTCAGATGCCAAGGCTTAGATGAGTTACTCAGAACAGGATCAAGAAAAGTGTTTTATAAGTGTTTATGACTGTTTGATATCAAGAGCTAATATGTAATTGAAAACTTATAGCAGGGATTACAGCTAGGTATGAAATGGGAAAAGTCTTTGAAATTAATCCTTGTTTGTGTATAAAAAGCTTCCACAATAATATGCAAGCTCCACAGTACCTGTTCTATAGTCCAGGGAGTTGAAGTACAAGCAGGTGAAATAGATAAAGAGATAAAAAGCCCATGTGGTTTTACTTTCACTGATTAGTACTGTTCAGGCTTAGAAGGAAGATTTTTACTCTGCAATACTTTCATGGTACCATAACCACATATCCTTAATACCAAGGTGGACATTTGGCCTTTTCTACTCAGTGCCTCAGGAGGTTCCCTGTGGGATTTGCCAAGACCAGAATGGCTTTTGCAGAGGTCCTGAGGCAGGCCAGCAGGAGAGGTTGGGATAATGGAGGACCACAGAAAGTTTCTATAGCTCCTACCCTCCTCCTGAAGGGTAAATCCAGTTCCAGGCTGTAGGGCCTTGTCTCAGTCCTGCAGGCATCCTTCTGCACGTGGCTGAATTAGAGCCAGTTTGCTTCCTTAAGTGCAGTTCAGAGCACTTCACTGACCTGTCTTCATTTGTTTCAATCTGCCAGCAAGTTCTGAATTTCCACTAAAGCATTTGGATTGACAAGCTGATGCTTTCAGAAAAAAAAGAAAGGCAAAAAACACTGAATCTAGGAGCAAGGTTTGAGTCATGTTGATGTTTCCAGTTGCATTTAAAACATTATCTGATACCTAGCTTTCACTCCCTTAATGCATTATTATTCATAGAGTAATAAGGTTATTCCTTTAAAAAATTCTTTTAAAATGTATCTTTTTGTTGTCAAACACATAGCTTACAGAACTCTGGTACATTGATAGTGTACTGTGCCAGGTTACAGTGAAAAATACCACACCTTTCCCAGAAAAACAGATTAAAGAGCATTATCAATAGCCAACCAGTCCTTTATTAATAAAAATCCATTTTGATGTCATTATTTTTGATTTGCTATCAGAAAAATAAATTGTTTGTGTGATCCTATTTACTTATTTTAAATATTTTACAAAATGAACTTTTCTTCTTGCACTTTATGAATATTCTAAGACTTAGTAAAAACCAGCCTTAATATCTGAGACAACCCCTTGGTTTACATATATTTGAAAAAAAAATTAATCCTTTTGGAGTCAGGTTACCTTGACCTGCTGATACAGATGTGCAGAGCATTAGCAATTGCTTTTACATTTTTCTTGCTGTTGAAATAGAAATTATTTTATCATTTGTATTCATGTTACCATTTCTATAAAATAATTGCCAATATTGCAATGAGCATTCCTTTTGTTCTTAACATGCAGAGGAAAAGTGTTTCCTTATCTGCTTTAGGTCATTTAAAGCCTTTGTAAAGCATGTGCAGCCAAGCAGAGAGGTAGTATTTATTGATATATGAAGTTTTAGTCTTTAGTTCATTAAGCTGCTCCCCATGTTCCATGTTTTTAAACCTGAGAGTTATGATCACCTTGACTATGTCTGGACTTGGGTTGCTATTCTTAATGTTTCTTCAGTTGCATTCCCACACCTGTTATGATCTCTTATAAATACTCTGTGACTTAAAACTCCAGTATTCATCCTTGACGTGCCTCGGCAGTAAGGTATTGGTATTTTCATAAATACATGGAGATGTGAGGTGCCTACAGATGAGGGATGGGTTAGAGAGATCTGTATTTTTTGAGTGTTCTTTTGGTAGAGAGTTAAAAGTTTGTCCTCTGTGTAGCTCCAGTACCAGTTTACATTTCTGCAGGCAGTGGTGTTCTCTTGTGGTTCAGGGCTTGGGAGGATTGCTTTCAGTCTTTGGACATTCTAAAGTCCCATACTGTAATTACTGCTTTTGTACTAAAATAAGAACACCTATTTTAAGCTCTTAGCATTTTAAATACTTTGCATTGATCTAGACTATCTAATTATTCCTTGTGGGGTTTTTGTTTCAAACTCTTCTGGCACAATGTGCCTTCAAATAATGCATGTGAATAGTCAGGAGTTTCCAGGCCATCTCCTGAGGATTTCCCCTCCTGTTTCAACAGGTAACTTGATTATTGTGTGGTACCTGTGGGAATTGTTTCTAGAAGAAAGAATACCCAGAAAACACTTAGCATGTTGTTTTGTCCCAAAATGTGTTTTAGCATCTAATGTGTGTTTGGGGTTTGGTTTTCTATGTTGTTTTTCTGTGTTCTTTGTTTGGTTGGCTTTTTTTTTTTTTTTTTTTTTTTCTGTTGTTGGGTTTTTTTCCTTCAGTCTAGCAGCTACTGCTAGTCTGGAGCCCCAGTTGGACAATTCCTGTTTTGCAGACCTCTGTCTCTGAAATTGAGATGGCTGTGAAGCGTGAAGTTAGAAAAAGTTATGCGAGTCATTCAAATAAGAACCATCAAAAGTGTAGTACAACAGAGGATGATTGCATGCATTTGCCAGTTGCCTTGTGGAAGATAATTATAAATGTTTGTTGTATTTGTACACAAAATGGGCAAGGGGGGAACCTTTGTTGACAAGCTCACTTTTCACATTTAATGAGAATTAATAGATCTTGGATAGTAAGAGAAACTGTAGATACCTGCAGAACTTATATATGTATGTGTATATATATGTATATATGAAGTAATCTAGTAATTTGTAGTAAGTAGTGTCACCAAAATAACCTTTTAATTGGAAACAGGTGTAGCATTTTGTCATAAAGTGTGGATTCTCTATTCATTTCCAATTAAAACATCCTCTTGACTTTAAACTTCAGAATGTAATTGATGTTCAAAGTAATTTTTGTCCTTAGATCTGGGACAAATTCCACACCAGGAGAGCAAGGGATGCTTTTCAAGTTAACTAGAAGTAGCAGCTTTGTTAGTTACTTAAGAATTTGAGCTAAATCCCTTGGGGATGAGGTGGGGAAGATGGCAAAAGGAGAAATATTTTGATTGACAAAGTGAAGACACTTGGATACTCTAGAAAAACATGGAATGGATAGGTGAGGCAAGTAAATGTGTATGACAAATGCCACCTCTGTGGGATGGTTTTGTGTTCATGTTCAAACTCACTTCTGTTACTGTTTTCTGGATATTTGATATTCCTGACTTCCCTCATTTTTAGTATATTTTCAATCTGTTTCTCTCTGGCTGTTCTCTCTACGTGCAACACACATAATGAATTAATAGAGTTTTAACACTGTTAGTGGTAGGGTTAGCCTGGGGTAGCCATAGTAGTTAAGGGTTTGAAACTACATGAAACAGCTCTTCAGGAATTATTTGGTTCACAGATACTTGCCCACATACACTTGGGGGAGGAAGAGAAGAAAGTTCTTTCTTCAGGTTTGTCCTCCCTCTTCCCTCAGTCACTGCTGTGCATTCTTCCTGCCAGCGACATCAGTGCCTTTTAGCCTTGCAAACATTTGATTTGTTATTCAGCTCAGTGTAAGCCTGCTAAGTGGAGGGACAGGAATAGTACTGAGAAAGGAGCCCTCATGGATCAGCCTCTGTTGGAATAGAAATGTTCTTAGTTTGACATGAGCATATAAATTACAAGTTCATAGGGTCAATCCAAATATAATGTGGAATTTAGTCCACCCTTACCTCCTGTGTATATGAAGTACATAAGAACATTAATAAATTGTTTTTATAGCACAAGATCTGTGCAGTGATCTGCAAACTGACAAAATACTCCATCTTTTCTTAGATGTACTTACAAATCAATGGGATGGAAGTGTCAAAGGCATGTCTTTGAGAAGCAGGTTCTTTAATACCTCTTCACACACTGACATTATTTTTTGAAAAAATATTGTGTTAAAGAAATTGTGAGAAATCCCTTGACTTCTGTGTTTAACATCTTTATAAATATACTCTGAGATTTATTGCCTTGTTGGTTCAATCAGTAGAATTTTCACAGTGAGTGAAAGACATCTGCAAATGCTGACACAACTGTAAGTATAAAAAATTCAGATCTTTTTAGTCTTTGGAAAGCAAACTGATTTTTTTTTCCAGATCTTGTGCAAATGTTAACAAAAGCAATAATTCAGTATTTGTTCCTAAATTGCAAAAGTTATAATGGGAAGTTGATTACAGGTAATTCCATCTTCAGAATTTTCACATTTTGGATTATTTGGATGTGAAAAGCTGTTCTTGCTCCAAATAAGTAATTGGACTAGATAACAGAAGTATGATGCTGTCTTCTTACAAATGACAATTTATGGCATGGAGAATCCTAGGAGATTCCTGGCAGACCTGAGATTGGACTATTAAATAATATAAATCTCATTAAGAATCATGTTTGTTTACTTCTTGACGATCATTAGTTTTTTAGGATCCCAGTCTTTCAAAATCTTGGCCAAAAAAAGGAGGAGGGAGCAAATCTGTAGTGTTAAACCCAAGTTTTGCTAAATCATTTACTTCTGCTGTCTGGGAAAATTTGTCTTATGAGATGTCACAGTATGGGGAAAAAATCTCCAAGATTTTTCACTAGTTGCAGTCTGTGCACACCATTTTTGTGATGAGCTGTATGGACTGCATCGCTGATCAACATTTGGGTATGGCATTTCTGGCTAAGTATGTTTGTAGTTTTTCTTCTGTTACTTTATTAAAATTTTTCCAGTAATAGGATTTTATTGTGTATTAATTACTTATTAAACTTAAGGTTAAAAATGTTTCCTACAAGTTTGCAGATATTCTGTATTGTGTAGGTTTGACTGCTTTATTAAAAGGTGTGAGAGTGTAGGTGAGTTTGCAAGACTTGGAGGGATATTGATTGGAGAAGCTGCTTGCAGTCAGAAGACTGAGCTAAGATGGAGGAGTGATGAGATAAAGGTTAGGTTAGGAAAGTGATTACAACTGAAGACCTGCTAATCACTGATCTCTGTAGGGATCCTGTAGTTTATCACTAATCTCACTTGCACTTGGCATTTTTCTGTGTTGCTGCTTCATTGTTCATAGCTGAGTGAGTAATTTGGCTTGGAATGAACAGGAGGAGGGTGCTGCAAGTCCAGCAGCTGCACTTGTTGGCACTGGCTTGTTAAACATCCTTAGTGCAGCCAGCAGCATGCTTGGCACACATCAGCCAATAATAGTTAAACATTGTCATGAAGAGAATAGGAGGTCATTTGTTTTAAGCCATTTCTTCAAATTGTGTTGCTCCAGATCTCTGTTGTTTCCAGGAGTTCTGGTCTCAAGTATCATAAGGAAAAATGTATGTTGTGTTTTTATATATATTCACAATATATGCATGTGCGCATTATACGTCTTTAAAATGCTCAAGAGAAGATACTAAAACTGTGGCAGCCTCTATTAATGAGTAGGCTATATAGCAGTAGAAGAGGAAGAAATTATTCCTCTGCTTCTGTGGGAAATGCATAGATATATAGTAAAAATTTTTATGGCTGCATGTGTCAGTCTTGCCTCAAAAAAGGCAACATACCAAGTCCTAGGAGCAGAGATAGATTTGTCTGAATCAAACATAATATTTTTTTCACTGTACTGAATAATTGCTGAATAAGAATTTTTAATGCCAACAATATTTAAAAAAATAAAGTGGACCTACAAAAATCTTATTCTGTAAACTTTGTGTACTTTCTACCTCATGGTAATTTGGAAAGCAATATTGATTAGTAGAAAAATGTCTACTTTGTTGAAGGTTTTTCTTGCATCTTTTGTATGTGCCTGTCAGTGTAGCTTGTGCAGCATGTTCCTTGTTACATTGGATCTGCATATGAAAAATTATTTGAACGTATTCATTCTGTGGGTAACAAAGACACATACTTTGCTGGATGTGGAGAAAGCAGTCTAATAATTGATTTCTAGCTGAATTACCCACACCAGTTTAATAACTTGAAGGGAAAAAGAAATTCTCAAACTTATCAACAATGTTTATATACTGATTTTTGGGTAGGCTATCTGTAGGGATGAGTTTAAAGTGTTACCATTGAAGAAATTGTGTTTAGGAACTGTAAAAACACGCTTCAGTATTCACTTTAAGGCAGATTCTCTGTACGAGTAGGGCAGACATACTTCATGTCTGACAAACAGAGCAGCTGCCAGCTGTGGTCACTATAGCATTCATACTGGATGATAAACATTGCTTCAGTAAAAGATGTTGTTGCTTTCCATATTGCAAGCCAAACAAATTCTGAGCAATGCACAGAAAAATCTTTGGTCTGTTAAGGGTTAATTCTATGGGAACTGAAATAATTTTTTGAGCATTCTGTCATCTTCTCAGAAGCCAAGCATTATCTAGAAGCAGTGGGAAAAGGCTGTTTTATACTGGCAGGCATTTATAGCACATTCACTGAAGTAGTCCTCAACTGAGTTAATGTAGTGCTGTTTGCAGCTATCACTTTGCATCTTGCTGTTTCAGTTGGTTCTGTGTTAGGAGAATTTAGGCTGCACAGCTGCTACACGTATAGATGTATTGTGGAAGACAATTCCTCATGTGGTATTCAAAGGCTATATTAAGTTGTGAGTGTATCACATTTAGACAAGCGATTGCAAGAGAAAAAAATTATTTACTAAATGCCTATTAGTGTTTGAATTGATAGAGAATGTGTCAAGGTTTTAAATTTATGCATTTGGGAAATATTTGTGGTTCGAAATGCCTAGTGGGATTTACTTGGTTGGGTTTCTGTTAACTCCATAGTCCCTGAACTTTAAGCCTGTTCAGTGGTGACTAGGTCCTTGAAATTTTTTCTGATAAAAACACATGAATCTTCAAAAAAACCCTCCAAGGCCCAATAAAACACATTAATCCCAAGTTATTAAAAGATTCAAATGCCTCGTGAATTGACCTGTGCAAATGTAAAATATTTGCATATAACCAGCTCAATTCTTTTAAATGTCTATTTCTTTATTCCAAAGCTTCTTGGAATGCAAAACTCTGGTATATAAAGCCACTAGGATGTAACCTGAAAGAAAATATTATTTTCTGTTTCTATCTATAAGTAAGCATTACCTGTGGCAGTAGCTTACCAAGGTTTGAGTAGTGAGAACAGACTGGAGCAGCTGAAGTGTGTTGAGATGCCAGCAGACAGTCTGAAGTCTGTACTCTGTCACCTTTCCACGGTGTTGGTAGTGAAGCTGTCCTGTGGTATGGCCAGACAGAATGATGCTGGGATATCTTTTATCACTGAAGCTTCAGAGGCTTCACTGCACTCCAGTAGTGTGCTCTAATGGTGCCCAGGATCGCTCACCTCTGTCCCACCCTTGTGCTGTGCTAATGTGGAGATCCAGCTGCTGACGCTGCTCCAGTACCACACCAAGGACCAAAGGGTGTGGCCTCAATGTGTGTTGCTGTAGTGTGTGCCTGTTAACTTTTGGTGTTTAAAAAATGTGTACCTTTAACATGGAGACACTACTGCAAGTTTGAGAGCCCTGAGTCAGTGCTTGCACTGGGAATGTGTTTGGGAGACTGTCTATGAAAGGAATCCTCTCATAGTTGATCCTGGTTGTTTTCCAAACCCTTCATTGGAAAGCTAAGGCATTTGAATACAGGTTAAATATTAATTTGCTCCAGGTAATTTTTGATAAATATTTAGGCACTGCAGCATCAGAAAGCTTTGACTTTTCCTGGTCACTTCTTGGAACCAAATTTACTATAGATTGGGCTGTTGTAGTAAGATTTTCTTGTTTATATATGAATCTGCCATACTTTAAAAATTATAACTTTTAAATAACACGATTTTATGCATTCTTATCTAACAATTTCTTGCTTGCTACACAAACCATAATTTAAATCATAATTTTTCTAGCCTCTGTAATTGACTCTTGTACAAATATTTGTTTTAAAGCCTGCCTAGAATACTGCATACTTCAGTCAAAGTTGTTTATCATGTGATATGAGATTCTCATTTTCTGGAAAGAAAATGCTGAGTCTGGTTTAATATGAACAGCATGATTCATCCTACTACTTATAATTTTGCATGCTAGGTATTTTATTTGCTTGGCGCTTGATAGTTGTTAGAGGCAAATTGCTTCAGCAGAAAAATGTTAACTTTTTTTCTCCCTTTGTTACAGCAGAGCTGCCATTTTTCAAGCAAACAATTGTTGACCATACCATTGGTAGCTATCACAATGATAATCTTGCAGAGATGTTGTTCCAAGAGATTCAGACTTCCTCTTCCTCTCTGCTTACAAAAGATCCACTTTTAAAATTGTTCGCTTAAAATTAAAAAAAAGCATACTTAATTTTTCCTCTTATGAAATTATATTTAGGGACTTATGGTAGGAAGAGAGAAAAATCAGAAAAAGCAAAGAGAGTCCTATTCTGGAAGTGCAATTGCAATAACATGGAGCTATTTATCACTGAAATGGGAATGTGACAGAAAGGCTACTTTTCTTCTTGTTGGGACAGGATAACACACATCTTTTGCAAAGGGAATGCCTAGTTGGGTGAGATAGTGTTCGTTTTCAAATGGGTAGATCTGGTTAATTAGTGCTTGCCTTTGGATAAGATTCTGAGTGGTGGTACGGGGTTTTTCTGAGTCCTGTGTTGTAATTAGGGCAGGCACATGCACTTGGTGTTTTGTGCTATCCACAAACTTGATGAGTGTCTGATGCTTGGCATTGTTCAGCTGGCTTCTGTTCAACATTTTTTTCAAAGTGTTGATTGCTAAACTTCTGAGCTCTACTGGAGAACTTGCACACTGAGTTTTCATATACAAACGTGTCATTTTGATGGCATACCTAACAAATACAGCACTAAGTAGTTTTTCTGGAGCTGGCAAACCACTGCTAATGTCTTGTGACCTCAGGCAGCAACATCAGAAGGCAGCCACTCTGCACGAGGCACCGTGTTCTCTGTGTGCTACCTGCATGCAAAGATTGCATTTTGTTTTGCTGCCTTGCCCAGTTGTATTGCTTGAGTTTTGTACCTGCTGATCTGTACATTGAACAAAAAGATTTTAAGGATTTAGGGGTGAGTGTCAAGAGCTGGATGAATCAGCCATGGTTTAAGGTTGGCGTGAGTTTTAGTGTTTTGAGTGAAGTTTTTATTTACTTTTCATGTGGTTTTATTTTATTGCTCAGTATATTCATTGTCTAAGACGGATACCAGCTAATTGTTAGTTTCATGTAGGAAGGAGAAATGTCTGAAAGTGTCTCTCTACATTTGCTTGTTGATAATGGAAATGAAAATGGACTTTTGCCTTTTGTATTTAAACATACTGAGCAGGAATATTTTATAGTAGCTGACTGTTTGCAAAAGGAGTTTAATTAGGTAAATATGTCATCCATTACATAGTGTTGCTTGAGTGTGTTGAATACAGACATATAAAAACCTGATTTTATTCGTGCACCTTGATGTTTGTAAATTTATTATTATGCTAATAGATTTTCTGAATTGCATATAAAAGGGATAACTGATGTGGATGTCCAGGGGATTTAAAAAATAACCAAATTTGAAATTTCTTTCTTTTATAGGAAAAACCTCCGACAGAGGTCCATTTCCTCTGTATGGTAGAGACACAGGCTTACCAGGCTGTCAAGTAAGTACAGAGTTTCTTCATTTTGGAGTGATGATTTCCTTCATCTTATTTCTAATGAGCCAGACTAAGAATATTTTGATCATTGTTTAAAAGTTTGTTTTGAAGGCACAGGAAGTTTGACTGTTTAAAAAGTATAATTAGCACATGATTACATTCAGTGTCTGTTGATAAAGATTTAAATAACTAATATGTTTATAATTCTAAGAAATTAATTTATGTTTATTTTCTCAAAGAGGAATATTTTTTTAATTTTACTGTAGGTTGACTGTTTCCTTTGAACTGATATTTTCAGGAGTGTCTTTCTTCTGTAGGATAACATCTAGCATATGAGTTTGACATCTTGGTTTTTAGTCTTTTAACTAGTAGCTTGGGAAGTGTGAACGGGCAGCACCATGTGGCAGTGCTTCCCCTATTAAGAAAGGATCATTCTCACAGCCTTTACTACTTCTCTGCAATGCAGATGTGGCAAACAAAGACCCATTTGTAGCTGTATGGGTGAGCTTTCAGCAACATTCTTCCAAAAATCAGTATAGCTCTTTACCTGAGAGTTATGGGCTTCACATTATTGCCAGTTTAGACAGTAAAACATTGTATTAGTGTAGTTACTATTGTTGAAATAACTCTCTATGTACTCTATTTAAATATAATAAGTTAAATTTGACATTATTTGGAAGCGGATTAATTTCCATGTTATTCTTTCATTAAGTTAGTGTTTTGTATTTGAAAATGGTTTTATGTGAACTTTGCATACAGTTCCACTCTGCTTTGCAGTAACGAGTGCAATTTCTGTTGTTCTGTTTCACAGTGAGGAAAATCCTTTTATATCTCTGTATATTTAGGATTGTTTCTATCTAGTTCCATTTAATAATAATTTTTTACATATAGCTATTTAACCCTACAATCTTCTACGTATTTGTTTCCATTAATATCACGTAGTTCTGTTCATCCCTTTGATAAGTTTCTGACTATTTAATTTCCCTCAGGTTTTTGTTTTCCTTGAAATTTTTAGTATGTGGGAAAAATGTTATTGTAGGTAAATCTGTATTAGTTTTATATTCAGGACAATAAAAAGAGAACATAGGGTTCACTTTCAATTACATTTTTAATCCATTTAAATTCATTTGCTAAGTTGCAGTTTGTAGTTTATTTTAGGTTTATTTTGTCTTTGTCAGGTAAAACTGACAGCATTTGAATTAATTTAACTTGGACTGTGGTGGGATTTCTGAATATTTTTGAATTTTTGTTTGTTTGCATGGTAGTGCTTGAAGTACAGCTCTCATTGCAGCTGCAGTGTTTGAAATCTGTCATAGAGAAGGCCCAAAGTGATCATGAGAGGTCATTGCAACCCAGACAAAGAATCAGCTGCATTGTCCCTGACAGTGGCTTTGTGTGGTCAGTTCTCAAAAAAGTCTTGAGATGGAAGAGACTGCATGACCACCCTGAGTTTTGTTTTCAACTACTGAAGTGTAATTACATTAAGAAAGTTTCCCTGGTCCCTTATCTAAAGATGATCGTAATTAAAGTAGCGAACTCTTACAGACAGTGGACATGGAGAAGAATCTGTTCTCTTTTAAGTCTGTAGAGACTGGAAAAACCATTAGATGATTAAGATGATAGGGAGTCCTTAGAAAAGATAAGACATAACAGGAGTTAATTTTTACCTGGGTGTGTCTAGTGCAGGTAGATTTTAACAGTGGCTATGTAACAGGATCTATCTCAGATTGAAATATTAGTAGAAAAGCTTATGCTCTGCTCTGAATGTTCTCCAGTATGTTCACAACTGTAGTGAATTCCAGTGCTCTAAATGAGGTCAAGTACCTCATCTAGGGCTTTACCACCCTGGCAAAAAGAAATTTCCTGGATCTTTCAGACCATACTGTGAATTTTTTGCTGGGTGGTACCTGCCTATTTTCCTAACAAATACTGAGTTTCTGATATTTGTTTAATCGTGGTGATCTCAAATTTCCCAATACCTTTTTATGGTAATGCTGGCTAGCTTGCTATTCCTCACCCTGTGTTTTTCAGTTTACAGGTTCCATGTACACAAATGTATTTACTTGTTTAACACATTGCTTCTACCATCTCTAAATTTGTCAGTGCAATTTTGAATTCCAGGCTTGCATTGCATTTGTAGATCCTTATGGGTTATTTGCTTTGTGAGTTTAGTAAATGCAGTCTTCATTTTTCATCCAAGTCACTAATTAAGAGGTGGAATGATGCCCAAAGCAGACGCCTGCAAAGTCTCAGTTAATACATTCGCCCACTGTTGATCATAAACTCTTAGCTGTTTTTTAATCAGCTTTGCTCTGTATTCAGAGCTAGTTTTAGTTGTCCTTGGTTCCTTAGTTCACCTATGAAATGTGGAAATGGTAAAAGCCTTATTAAAATATCTATTATGCAATCTGAGAAGGAAATTAATTTTATATAGTGTATTCCAGTTAAATCAGTATCACTTCTTCATTATTTCTTCCAGTATTAAAAAAAAAAAAAAAAAAAAAAAAAAGGAAATTTAGGTTGCTGAGGAATTACAAGCCACTACTTTTTTGCTCTGGAAACAACCAACCCCACTCTTTTCTAAACTCTGCTCTGAACCATGAGTTCTTCAAGGACAGTGGCTCTAAGGTTTCTGAAATGGTAAAATGGCAAGAGCCAGTCAGTCTCCTGAGTTTGTTATTGGGTACAGATGAATTGAAAATACCTAACTTCTCCAAATGCTCTTGGATCCATCCTGCTCCTACCTCCTTTCCTTATGTTACTGGTGTATAGGGTATTAATAACCTAGTATGAAAGTGCGAAGAGTTTTAATTTTTCCCTTTTTTTTTGAGTTTACAGAAGGCTGCAATGAAAATTTTCAGGACTACTGTAAACTGCAAGGTTTCAGAGTCTTAGTATCATTCTCACCTTTTACTGAAAATAATCTAAGCAGTGATTTGTATGGACTGTTTGCTACCTACAGGCTTTATATTTAGGCTGTAGGAGTTAAAGTGTGATTGATTTTCAATGTAGCTTAAGAACCTGAGTGACTTAGGTAATAGAATCTGATTCAGCTGTAACATTTAGTCACAAGAATGTAAATGTGGCTAATCTACTAATATTTTATTAGCAGGAAGTGCAGGTTCTTGGTTTTCTTTCCATCAGGTGTTTTAATCAAGCAAAATAAAGGAGCATCCAAAAATATATATACTCCAAGTGGATGGGTAAAATGACAAACTGAGGCTTATGCAGAGCTGATATAGATGAATGTCAAAAGTTTTTACCTGGAGGAAGAATTGGCAGCTTTTACAAGATACACTGAAAACTCTATTTTGCTGTCAGAATAAAATGCAATGCTACATGACTTGACACCAAGTCTCTTTTTGTGTCTTTGAATTGGAGACAGGGTGGTGGTTTGTGGTTTTTGTGGGGGACTCCACCATTCCCATTGGCCATGTAACTGCAGTTTTGGGAAAGTCATCTTTTCACAAATTATAAATCAGGTAAAGGTTAAATTTTCAGGAAGCTTCCTGTAATAAAAAGGGTTTTCTTCACATTTGTGTGATTTAGTACTGAAAGCAGCAGTTTATGTAAAAGAAACAAGATTAGACTTCACTTAGATACTGAATTCACTATTCCCATTTCCAATATCATCAAAAAGGTCCCCCAGCTGTCACTGCACATTGGCTTGACAGGTCTGAGCTCAAAGAAAGCCAGGGGTCTGCACTATTTTTAAAGTGAAATTGAGATAAATGTGCAGTACATGTGTAGCTGTTAGACTAATTCTTCTAATTGTTTGTGTGGGTCTTCACAGAAGGTAACTTTATCCCCTGGAGCCCGTGAGTGCCCTGGGTAATTGGTGGGGGGTGCTCCTTTGGCCTCACAGTGCCTGTTCTCATGTGCCTGGCACAGTCTCTCCCCACTGGCATCACTGGGCTCAAGATAGTAAATTGTTGGTGACTATCCCCTCAATGTTCTATTTTCATTCTAAACAATCATGCATGAAAAACAGACATGATGGATTTTTTGACATGTGGAGATAACACATTTATCCTCCCTTCATAATAATTTGAAGTCTGCACAGTATCCTGTGTGTGGGAAAGGAGATAGAATCGAGTGCTGAATGTAATGGATGCCAGGCAGGAACTAAAGAGGCATTCACTACTTGTGGTTTAAAGTGTAGCCTTTTATAGAGAGTTGTATCTTAGTTTACTCAATTTTTGTTATTCATTAATCTCTATGGTCTACAGGATGATGGGGCACTTCAGAAGTTAAAAAACCCATTTAGAAAAAACTGCTGCTGATAAAACTAGAATATATGAGTGCTGGAAGGAGATATGGATTGAATTTACTAAATACATTTCACTTAGACTATGTACACATATATATATAATAATTTATAAAATGTATAGCACTATACAGAGAGCATATGGATAATCTGTATGATACTGTGTACACTATATATATTTTATTTAGTGGTAGATGGATTTTTGCTGCTATTATTATAAAAGTTTTGCCTATGTTGGTAGCACACAATAAATAAGGCAGCTTTTTCTTGGATGAAAACAATCCAATAGAAAGCTGGTCCATCGATATTTGCAGTAATTTTGCTACTCCATTTTCCCTTCAATAACATCAACTCTGCTGTTGCCATGAAGCTAATGTGAGGTGACTCATTTAGCAGCATATTATTGCATCATTGCAACATGATGTAAGGTACATCAGGCTTTATTAAATTAGCCTGAATTTTGCAGTATGACAGTAACATTTTATGCACATTAGCACCACACTTAGTGCTCCTTATGGGGATATACTTCAAGTAAACATATTAAGACATGATTTCAGACAACTTTTCAGAATTTACCAAGTTCCCCTTTCTTCACAGTTTAACATGGAACTTAAAAGGTTTGCATCTTGTTGCCTGCAAATTTAGCTATTTATTAAAGAATAAAATGGCAGCATGTTAGACTGTGCTTGTTAGCTGTTACATCCTTAACGGACTAAAAAGTTTATTTTATTTTTGTGCAAAAAATTTGTTTCTTAACAAACACTCTAAGAACTTTTGAAATAAACCCAAAAAATGCCTTTAAGCACCAATTTCTTGGGCAATTTAACAGATGATCACTTTAGCAAAAGAAATGATGGCAAGTGTATGTTACTTTGAATAGTCAGTAATTTGCCTCTTTAAAATTTAAAGAGACTTTAAAGCAGCTTTGCAAAATTCAAACCTAAAGAACAATCATGCAACGTTGGGGCAAGTACTATCTCAGAGCTCACTCTCTAATAGCTGAGAAAGTGTAATAAGGGTACAACTCCAGAAATTTGAGCTGTCTAGGGAGAAAATAAAAGCTTGTTTGTATTGTGCATAAGCAAAAATGGCAACTTTTTTGTGTTACTGGCTGGGTGGTGAGGATTAAGTAAGCAAAAGTTAAAACAAGAGTATACATACCAGAAAACAGCACCAACTTGAAAGTACTATTAATATGTTCCTAAACTATATAATTGTATGATGTGTATTTGGTGTGATGGAGAAAATTTTAATGTTTTTAATAGAGCATGAGGTAACATTAAAGAGCTGTAATATTAAGCATACATAAGACAAAAATGTGAATGTTAGGAGATAAGAATGTGCAAAATGTATGTGGGAAGGAGAAATGAGATTTACTGACAAAAATGGAGAAGTAGAGAAGAATATGAAAAATGCAATTGGAAATACAACTTTTTTGAGAACAAAAAACTTGGAAGTGACAACAGTGAAACAAATGAGTGATTGTGAATAGTGGGGTAGAGCAGGATTTTAGTGGCATTTGACAGCTGAGATGTTGCTTAAAATGTAAGAGTTAGACTAGAGAAAGATATTTGTGGCAGATTGTATTTTCCAAGGTGCTTGTTGTTCAAATGGGTGTGAAGGCACACAAATAAATCCTCCTCAGGCTGCAGGTGTAGTCCTGAGGAGAGCGTGGCAGCCTGGCACTGCAGTTGCTCCTAGGATGCTTTGCCAGGGTTTCTGCTGACCAGTGTCTATTAAACAACCAGAAAGCTCTTCCTCCTCTCTGCTGGTGTATGTTTGAGGATGTTTTAGATGGATCTTTCCAATGAGGCAGAAAATTAGATCATTTTCTGGACCTTTCTGCTGAGTGGGGCCTTAGAAAGGCTACAAGCAGAGGCATCAGTTGCTTTTCTTCCTTCCTCACATAGTTTTAGAAGCAGTATAGAGAACATGATATCTCCTTAAATCCTGAGATATAATACTGAGTTATGGAAGTATAAAAAAATTTAAGGCTTGTACATGCGTGGGGTTTTAGTACCAGTATAACTTTAAAGCTGAAAAACTGATTTTATTTTGTAAATTTTCTCTTTTTAATCTCCCCTTCTCTGACACTTTTGATATCAGGTGTCTCCCTGAAGCAGAATTTTACAGCTGAGCTATCAATCTCTAAGAAATGCAGCTGCTGAAGGAAAGGCTGACACAATGTTAACTGAAGCAGTGACTCTGGATTCTGCCAGCTGATACCATCCTAAGAGATTGGGATGGGGAGAGGGATATGTAGTTTAAGGGCAGATGGAATGCCTGAACTTCAGTTTATTTTGCTTCATTTTACTTCTCAAGTAGAATCAAGCAATATTAGCTTTCTTTTCATCATGATTTATTAGAAGTGAATTACTTATTGTGCTAGTGGGAAAATACCTCCTGTCACTCAGCAGATAAGGAGTCTGCAGAACCTTTTTGGAAGGTAAAAATGTATGGGGCACAGGCTAGATTTCTTTTTCCAGCGCTGGAGGTGACCACCTGAAGTTAATCAGGGAAGACATTCCCCCTGGAATGAAGTGGGTAGCAGGTGTTAGGAATTTGTTATAGTTGGAGGAGGGATGCTATTTATAAAGGGGGAGCCGTTCTGTAAGGAATCATTTTCAATGCCTTTACCAGGGAAACAGTCTCTTGTCTTTGCCCTTCTTTTTCTCACACTATTTAGGGTTGGCAGTTTTTCTTGCCACCTTTATTTTTTTGTTTATTTTTGATTGTATTTAAGGTTATGAATATTCTGTAAACTAATATGCATATTATCTTGTGTATTGCTACATAAGGAAGTAAAAATAATGCTACAGTACAGAGTACAGATAAAACTTCTTTGGTGAATTACTATTTGTGTCCAGCTATTCTGTCCAGCTATTCTGACTGCCTCAGAGCTGGGTGCTTCTCAATTGCAAATTTATGGTATTAGTGGAGGATGGGGAAAATACTAGCTCATCTCTGTATTCCCAGCCATGCCTGTTTATCCGAATGAGCTGGATTGCCCTTTGGATTTTCTTGAAGTGTGCATTCCTTTTGTCTGTAATTACTCTAGTATGTTAAGCCCCTATTTACCTTCCTCTTAAAATTAATAGGTAGAGAAAGTCCCTTCCCAAACTTCACACACACACAAATAACTGGTTCAAGAAGAGCAGAGGCCCTGAGTAGGACTGGGAGGGGGAGTTGAGTGGTGTAGGCAACTTGTTACTGAGCTCTGCTGCCTGGGGTGGGTGGCAGAGCAGAGCTTGGGCACTCAGTGATGGAAAGAAGCATGAGATTTGGCATTTACATTCCTTCTTCATGGAACTAAACCATCCAGCTTGTGTTGGTTTTAGCTGTGTTCTGGAGTGTTTTTCGAAACTCTGGTGCTCCTGCTGGCCCAGCTTTCTGAAAAGCAGGGAGAGAAGGATAACATTTATTCAGGAGAGGGGATTGTAGCCTAAGATGTTTCCTGGCCATTTCCTAGCATCCTAGTATTGAACTGAGCTCTCCCTTGATCATATGTGAAAACATATGGGTTCTCCATGTTAAGTCCTAACAATGAACTGATTGCTTTATTACCCTACCCCCATCATGTTAATAATTTTCTGATTTGGTGCTTAGAGCAAGAGAGATTTTCTCTTGGTTGTGTGGGAGAGATGTACAGTTTCCATACTACATACATGAAATGATCTACTAATGGTCAGAAATATTTTTAAATCATTTTGCTGAAGATGCAGAGGGAGGAACAGATGCGAACATAGTTTGAGCTTTATAATATCCTTTATAGTCTGACTTCTGTAAGTAAGACTCAGCAAAAAATCCTTTATTATAATATTGACTCCTCATGCTAGTGTCTTGTAATCATAAAGGAAAGCAAGGATGGTGGTACCATAAAAATTAAAAAATAAATGAATAACCACTCAGCAACTTCTCTTGTAAAATTTTGGATTTTTCCAGAACGTGGCTTTTGTATAATCACAGTAGAGATGCTGTTCAAATTACTGTTTTCATAATGTAGCAAAAAGATTCAAAGGCAAAGGGAGGGGTGCCTGACCTGTAATCACAATGCTTAGTAATGCCTTCCTGGAATTCAGTCAGCAAGGCAAAAATACCTTGCCCGGGGGGGATGAGGGAAGACAAGCTGAGCCAGCATAACCTCCGGGATTGGACAGCAACATCAGCAGGGTGCTGCTTTAGAAGCGTAAAACTGAATTTGTAGTCTTGCCAATATGCAGCATCAGTGCAGGGAACACAATATTGCAAAAGAGAAGGAAGGGTCTCTTCGAAATATTTGTATTAATCAGGGTCTTTAAAGACATTTAGATGCAAAAAAAGAATACAAAATGATTCCTTCCCTTTGTATTTAATCTTTGCTATTCTCACTGCAAAAAAAAAACCCCATATATGTAATTCTGAATAAACTCTTTTCTTTTCTCTGTCCCTGTGCTCAGTCCCAGTGTATTTACACATGAACAGAGTCTGCCACAGTAGCAGCCTCTGCTTAGGCACACACATGAATAAGCAGCTCACGGTGATCCGGAAAAGCTTTGGCATAAAAAGAGAATATATTGATAACCTGATCTTCAGCAGTGTTAACATTAA
Source organism: Cettia cetti (assembly GCA_013401135.1). NCBI lineage: Eukaryota > Metazoa > Chordata > Aves > Passeriformes > Sylviidae > Cettia > Cettia cetti. Next base: position 97,471 of record VZUI01061581.1, read on the forward strand.
TTGGAAAGGCAGTAAAGCTAAATGTAATTTTGTTTATGATGTTGCATCACTTCAGTGTTTAGTACCCTAGGTAGCTGGTTTTTAATCCAGTGAGCTAGATTAGCCTGATTACACTGGCAGGATGCAGTTGATGGATGACTGTCATTATCTTCTCAAACCTGCATGATACTTTAGGTATAGGAGATGATAATTAAATTTTCAAGAGACTACACTGAGATTATAAGACCTAAGTATTTTTTTAAAATGAGGAATATGTTTGCAATTATCAACATGTTGTTAGAGGATCCTCTCCTGAGATGTTTTATTAGCAACCCCTGATTTCCTTTAAATTGATCAAGGAAAAAAAGCTCAAGTTATCATATAACACTTTGGATGTTGTTTTGGTTTTCTAATTCTGATATTTTCCTCCTCCTGAAACAGACCAAAAATGTATCTGATCAAATCTATTGGTAATGGCTTGAAGATGTACAGGTTAGCACAATATATTTAATGAAACGTTGTTTGAGACAAAACACTAGAGAGGATCATAATTAATGCCTCATTTTCTGCCAGTTGCTATTGATTACTCATTCAGAGTCCCTTTGTTCTCAAAATGGTAACACTGTATTTCACATTACTATTTGATGATATTCTCAGGATGAGATTCTTTAACAACATGCTGATAATTGCAAACATATCTCTAAAATTTAAATTTAAAATGAATTTACATCATATGTCAGTGTTTTTTCCAAATTCAGCTCCTATTTTGGAGTGCATATTCATTGCAGTTTCCAAAGACTGGGGACTTGAGTAAAGTGAAATTCAACACTTTATATCTTAGTTATATTTTTGGCTTAAACTCCATGATGTGGAACTCGAGTGAATGGTCTTTTTGCAGCCCTAACCTCTCTACTGGACTGGGATTTCAGAGAAATTATTAGTTAATGTGCTGCATTTCCTTTGGAAACACCATAACAAAATACACAACTTTGCTGGGAGATTTTGCAAGTTTACCCGAGTTTGACTTTTCTGTTTTGTTATGTTCTTTTAAGCCAGCTTTATGCAAATTGTCAGGTTTATCTGTAAGGCAAGACATGCAATACTGAGGCGCATTATATCCATGCTCCAAGTCATCCAAACAGCTCACTGAGTAAAAAGGACATGCACATGAAACTTGTGCTCTACCCAGGGCAACATTTCAAGTTTACAGTAAGGCAAGGAATGCACTTGCCATCTGCTCTGTGTAATTCTGAGAAATAGAGAGATGCCAAGTGAGTTTGTCAGCGACTGTGGCGGGATAATGGAGGGATTTGATTGAGATGAATGGTGTTGCATTACATTATTTTGTAAAACTAAAGTATCCAAGCTCCCAATTTTTAACTAAACACTCAAGTACTTTTTTTTTTTTTTTAAAAAAAAAAAAAAACTCTAGACAGTTTTTCTGCTTTAAATAGCTACAGCCTGACTACTAAGATTGAAAGCATAACCTTTATGGAAAGGAAGCTAATGCAAAAAAATGGGAAAAATAAAATCTAGTTGAATCTAGTTGACTGTTGGGGAGGTTTTCAAGATCGAAGTTTGCAGTTGGTGAGTTGCAGCTCTCATTTCACTGCCAAAGCAGACTGCCTTATTATGCCAGCATAATAGGCCTGTCATAATCAGTTGCATATAATGGGCTAATGCTTTTATTCTCAACCATATTATTCTTTTGATAGAAAATAATGAATAATGTAAAGGCACACAGTTGTATTTGGATGAAACTATCACATAGTTTGGCTAGGGGTATGCTGGGAAAATTTGAATTCTTAAGAGTGTTTGCCAACGTTTGCATTTAAGAAAAGAATGTGAACAAGATTTAGATCAAGAAGCACAAGGGCTACCTGCCTATGGTAAATACATTTTTGAATAGGTAGGACTTTATATAGGTAATGTATGGAGTGTGTTTGTTAAAAATGTTTGTGTGCTTTTCTGGACAGCTTGCCTTTCCTGTTTCCTAGAGCTCTCTTAGAGAGCTGCAAGGAATATTATGTAAGGACCTCTGTAGGCCTTTACTTGTCCACTTTTTTTTTTTTTTTTAATATCAAAGTAAAATCAAAGAAATGTTTGCCAACATATTAGAATCCTGCTGGCTGGTGTCCTAGAAGTTCATTGAAGGCAGAGCAGTGTTTTGGCATCAAATTGTATCTAAAGAGTCATAGAGTTGGGCTGGAGAAAAAAACCCCTTTTTTTTACTTTTAGACTTAAATTGTTTGAAAGAATCAATTTTAAAATCATTTTAAAATAAGTTGACTAAGGAGCTTCTTTTTATCTCAAGTATATCATTTTGATATAAGCATACGGTTGATTTGCTTTAATTTGAACTTTGCCTGCACAAAAGTGCAGCTGCAATGCAAAGTTACTTGTTTCCTGTGACAAAGGTGCAGAGTTCCACCCCCATATGTAAGTTATGATTCTTTTTCCCCCACCTCATCCTTGCAATGCTTGGATAGACGACTCCCCTGCATTTTATTTTTATGAGAATACTCTAAGAAAATGACCCCTTTAAAGGATTTGTTGAGATAGTAGCCCTTGTGAAAGCCTTTCCTATTTGGGTCAGGCCATGCCGTTTCCCCTGAGGCTGTCAAGACTGTTTCTTGGTTTCTCTGAAAGGGATAAATCTCAGAAGTAAAGCAGTCATGTTTACATCTTTTTCTCTTTTCCAAATCAGGCTTTCCATGTTCATAGGTGATTGTAATAAAAGCCTTGTTTTTTTCCCTTTTATTCTTTTTTTTTTCTTTCTTAGTTATTGAACACTCATTCCTTAAGGAAAACATTGCTTTAAATAACTTTTTTAATATCTTGAAACTATACGCATTATAATACATATACATGCATTATAAAATCCAAGGAGGCAAATTTTTAGGGGTGATGCCTGTTTATTTACAATGGTAATACAGACAAGGACTTGGACAAGCTGCAGGAGAATAACCAGTCATTGATTATTCTTTGGTAATTGGATGCATGCTTGGCAGATGAGGTTCAGAGTGGGCTGCAGGTTCTCTGTGGAGCATGCCGCTAGCTCCGTGTGTAAGTGATCTGCCTCTGCGCAGGGATCTTGGGCACCTCGTCAGGAGAAGCTTGATGCTGATCATACAAAGCTTTTTTGATATCCTCAGTGGTATTTTTGTATTCCTTTCTTTATCAGATGCCCTTAGGAAAGGATCAGTCCTAATCAATATTTTTTCTCAATTGGTTCAAACAGGCAGAAAAATCAATGAGCTGAACTAATGACATCTATTTTTATTTTCTTTTGGAAGACTGAGGAACAATTATAAAATTCTAAACAGATGTTTCATTTGATTGGGCCGATGTTAGAAGAGGGTTGTGATGTTGTGTTGTTTTGGTTTTTTTATTCCATTTTTATAAATTAAAAAAATGTTTACCCAAACATGGGGATAGATCATGAAACTTCTTCAGTGTGTTGCACAGCTTGAGATTTACTGTGTATCTACCATAGTGCTTACACACTAAGTTCTTGTAGAGGCCAGGCTGCTTTGAAATTCAAGATCTGGTGAAAATGTCAAATGCTGGAATACTTAGGACAAGAGCAAGAGTGGCAAATGTCATGAAGTAAAGGTTGGAGGTTAAGTCTGGAAAAGATACAGACTCAAACCTTTAGGAATGACTTTGTAGAAATGAATTAAAGAGGTTTTTACCGGTTGATTCCTCTCTCTCTCTCTCTTTTTTTTTTTTTTTTTTTTTTTTTTTTTTTTTTTTTTTTTTGAAGGCATTTGTATGGATCCCACTACATTTCCCAAATCCCTGCCGTGGTCGGGGAGGTGCTGGTGTAGCAGGAAGGGTTGTCTTTAATGTGAATGGGCCGTGGTTCCTAACTGTGTTTGACAGCAGCTCTGAGCGAGCTGGGCTGCGCTCGCTGGCCTCCAGAGGTCCCTGCCAGCCTCAGCGGCTCTGCCGTTCTGGGAGGGGCACCTTGCTCAGCTACTTGAAATGACAGCTATCACAATACTTCCTCCCTTCCCCACAGGCTACATAAAGAAATTTTCCTTCAGTCCTGGGTATTCTTGGTCAAGAAGGTCAAGTGTTGGCCTAAGTGAGAACTGGTTTCATTTCTTCTTCTGGCCAGTGTTGGTTTGGAGGAGCTGCTTTTCACAAAACATTGCCCAGGTTTCCTGCACAGTGTTCACCTCTAGGATTGTAGTAAATGTTTAGAATAGTATCTTTACTAAATTCAGATTTTTACTGAGTAAGCCAGATATTCTGATGTTCGTAATGTTTTTTGAAAAACAATAAAATCGTAACTATTTGACCAAAGTAAAAATTAGAAGACCTTGGAAGAGCCCACCAGTAGATTTCCCCCAGATGTATTTGCTATATACTTTTATCACCCTATCAGAGTATCTCATTTTAATATGAGTTTCAGATTAAGAATTCTGTTTCAAAGACTATTGTAAGAATAACAATGAGGAAGTTAAGCTGAGAGGAAATTATTTTTATGCAGTAACATTTTTAATAAATTTTGATCTTCACACTTTTGTGTAAAATACTTAACACTTTTGGACCTTCCTTTAGTTTGTGATGGAGAGATTCTTTCACATCCCACTCTATTCAATTAAAATAAAAGATTTACATGCTCAAATTAGTCATCAAACAAGAAAAGAGAGAAATTTCAATGCTGATACAACGGGGGGAAAAAGCTTATTTGATATATATTCTGTAACTATCTGAAGTCTTAATTTTCTGCTAATCCCAGTGCACTGCAAGGTGGAAGGCATTTAGTACCTTACTGCCAGCTGTATGAGTGAACCTCACCTGTCACAACTCCTCACACCAGACAAATCAGTTTCGATGATATAGTATAACCCCAAAATACATTTATTTATAAATGAGGTATTGGGCCTCAAAAGGGAAGGTGAGGAGAGGTAGGAGCAATGAGTGACCTCTGGGCTGCTGTATCCTGAGCAGGCAGCAGCACTGGAGCAGTTCCTGCTGTGATCCAGACCACGAGCAAGTTTGGTGAAACCTCTGGAACCTGTGGGGGCACGAGGGCTCCTCCTGGAGAGCAGCTGGATGGGACCAGGAATGTTGGCTTGGGAGCAGCGAGGCTGAAGGAGAAATTAGGCAGGGTTTTAGTATAAAAGTTACTCCAGTTAGCAGTTTCTGTTTTAGCATCACCTGACAATGAAATGTCAGTGAGATGAGTCTAAGCAAAACATCCCCGTTGTCCTGCCAGCTATGCTTTACCCCCTTGTACTGGCAAGGCTGCACTGTGTACTGCCCACGGCTGAAGAAGTCAAATTGCTTCTGAGGCTGCTGCTTCCATGTGACCTTAAAACCTTAAGAGCAGTGTATCTTTAACTGTGTGCAATGTAGAGTGGATGCTGCTCCATGAGGAAAGCTGTATGCACCAGCCAGGAGTGAAACACGGTGAATTTTTACCACCTGGTACAAGTACATTTTCTGTACAGACAGTTCTGTGGGTTTCACTCCAAGTCAGGATTTTTGGGCTAAAACAAAGCCAAAACAAAGCTAAATATAACATCACCCATAGAAAAGCTATGTTGTTCTAAATCACCAACATTCATTTCAGTTTTACAGAGGAAATCCAAATAATGTGAGGTCAAACAATATACAATGCACTTGTTAAGTGTCTAAAATGTTTTTGTTTTTACTGCGTGAAAAGGGAACAAAAAGGGTAGGGTTCAACTACCTTGTTAGTTTGAAGTTTTTAAAATATCAATTTTTCATGTTCTGTTCATTAATCTACTCTGTTATCTCTTGTCTGCATTTGATTTTTTTGGACAATTTTATTCCATTTTTTATGAATGTAATCTAAGTCTTGATTTCTAAGTACGTGATAAAACTTAATGTCGCACTATAAACTTTTAGCATTTTTTATCAATTATGTTTATATTGTGTAATAGGAGAGGTGTTATATTGCAAACTAAACAAAGGATTATGATTTTTGTTTAAAATTTAAATATGAATTGATTCTTTCAGATGTTTTCAGCTGAAATGGTTATGGGTTTCTGGAGGCTCACAGCCAAACTGACCCTGCCTTTCTGAGTTGTGCTACAGTACATACTCTGAACATTGATTTTAAAAAGTCTACATTTTTTTTAACTGTAGAACCTTCACTAAATCCCAGTAAATTCCTATAAATGCCAAGAGCAGTAAGTGTTGTTAATAGTTTGTCAGCCTGGCATATTAACAGCTGCATTGTTATAGAGTTTTATTTGACTTTTCTCTGTATACTTTTAGTCTAGTCTGCTTCGGTCTGATATGGGGCTTGGCAGTCCAGGTCAGCTGTCATCCTCTGGAAAGCCTGGCACACCCTACTACCCATTTTCTGGCACAAATCAGCGCCGACGACCACTTCATGACTCACCAGCTCTGGGTAAGTGATACAGACAGGTTTAAATTTCTGTTCATGATGTGTCTCTGCAGACTTTTTTTTTTTTTTTTTTTTTTTTTTTTAATGATAGTTCATTTAATATACAGGAGATTTCTCTGTGCTGAGCAATTGAAATTACACCAAGCTGCTATATAAGAGAAAAACTGGAATTACTAACATTTTCTTTGAGACGCTAGCTTGGATTCAACACTGGTCAGTCTGGCTTACAAAACAAACAAGAAACTCTAATAAAACCCTTAATTGCAAAAGCAATAATGACAGATGGATAGGAGCTGATGACCAGCTGAGTGCCCTTAACCCGTGCCATCATTAACTCCTGGAAATGCCTGACCTTGAGGTCATTACCATTATTTAGTAGGGGAAGGACACAAAGGGGAAACAATTATCCTTTTATATGCTAAAAGTAACTTTATTCAGGGCAATATATAGTTCATTGTAATTGGTTCAACATGCCTTTAAAGATCTTAGCAATTGGAGGCTAGTAGTTTATCCTAAAATCAAACTACCTTGCAAAATATGCAGGCAGGAACTTGCTTAAAAATTTTATAATCCTGTGACAGTATTAATATTTTAATCTGGGGGTAGTTGGGGGTGAATGATGTTTTTATGCCTGGTCGTAGTGGTAGTATTTTATGGCTCTCTAATTCTGTTGCATCAGAGAATCAAGAATGAGACAGCTGTTCTATAGTATCTGCTATAAGACTTGTGAATAATTGGGTGTGCAAGTTAAAAAAAAAAATCTTTCTGGTATAAAAAGAGAGACTGTGCCCTTATATTCTAGTTTACCATTATATTGTAGTTATATAATCTTGTATTCTAGTTACCATATATTTCAGTATTAATATGATAAGTCATTAGAGTGTCTCTAATTATATGGTTGAGTCTTTAATGCCCCTCATTCTGTATAGCACCTCTATTCCATTGTAAAAATCTTGTTTGTTGGAACCATGTAACTTCAACCATATTTTACCCAAAATAAAATTTTCAAATGTAAATTGCTTTGTGAGGTAACTTTATTATTAACTATAACTGTAAACTTCTTGGGCACTAAAATAGTCCTGAACATGCTTGAAATTGTTTTTTCAATCTTTTTAAATAAAAAAATATTACTTTGAAACTTGATCTTATGTATCATGGAATAATTTCATTTGAAAAAGCCCTCTAAGACCATCGAGCCCAACCTTTACCCCAACACTGCCCACTTCACCACTAACCCATGTCTCCAGGTGCCACACCTACACATCTTTTAAATCCCTTCAGGGATGGTGTCCACCACTTCCTAAGCAGTTTGTTCCAGGGCCTGACAGCCTTTTCAGTGAAGAAATTTTTCCTGACATTAAACCTAAATCTCTCTTGGTGCTTCTTAAGGGCATTTTCTCTTCTGCTAATGTATGTGTGTATATATGTGTTTTAAAATACCATATTCGTATAACCTTTTTACCTTGTTGTCGAGCCAACTCCCATTTAACTTAGGGTTGGCTGTCTTTATCAACATTGTTCTAAGTATTCCTATTGCTCAGAATACCAGAACAAACACAGCAGTTCCTCACACCTGTTTCAGAAAAGGAACACACTTTAAAAAGTTCAGTGAATTGTTTAGAGCTTGAAAAAGTGCTTGAACTTCAGTAGGAAAGAATTGTGTTTTAAGATGATGATGATGATGGTGTTTTAGCCCACACTGAATGGGTTTTAGTGAGAAGTGACTGACAGTGGTAACCTGCTCTGGGTTTGAGTAGCAGGGGTTGTTGGTGCTGGGCACAGGGTGCAGGCATGTGCAGCAGGGGAACTGCGTGCAGCAGTCATTGAGATGGTCCTGAACGAGATTCTTGTTTCCTGTGCAAACTGTTGAGAGTTAGGGCAGTTCCTGGTATTATTAAATGACACAAATGGAAGTGAATTGTGGAGTTTTCAGAGTATATTTAGCTTTTCCTTTGAAAGAGAAGCTCAGGGGGTATAGAGATGTTCAAACTGGTGATATTCCTTTCTGTCATGCTTGAATCTGGGGCTTATAACCTGGGATATGGCAGGTGGTGGTTACAAATTCATGGAAATGTTTTTCCAGGAATGTGAGGAGGAGGAAGTACACTTTTATCTCAAGTCTATTCCAGTGGCTTGAGAAAGTATGTCTGAGTTTTAATTTTTTTTTTTTAATGGACTTGTTATGTGCTGCAAATCTGCTGCCTGAGAATTTCTAACAAAGTCAAAATATGCCCATTTTATCCCCGAGAAGGAGTTGTCTGGCCAGGATTATAACAAGCTCTTGTTAAATTTCTTATTAAATTGCATTGAAACCAACTAGTGCTCTCTTCCAGGTGACACTCTGAATCCAATGTAAATATCTCTTCCAAAAGTCCTTTTCTTTTCTTTGTGAGTGTGCCCTATGGGAAATTATGAGATTAAAGATATCCAGCAGATATTTCACCTTATCTCACCTTTATCTTGTCATATCATCGTAAATGTTTTGAATGAAAACAGAAAAATAGGAATTTTGTGTTTTAGTTGAAGATTTTATTGGTTAACTGTAGAACTGGTAACTCACCAGATACTCATCTTCAAAACATCAGTTAATCTGTAATTTGCATGCAGAGTTTTCAGATTAATTGTATCTGATTAAACTGGTTCAGATTCTTGGTTTAGGTAGTGAAGTTGCTGGGTACTTTTGTTATAATACAGTACCTATTGGAAGAAAGAAGCAGGTATCACACCTCCAACTTTACTGTTACATGCAAATTTGAGATGTATTGACTTAATTACTCAAGGAAAGTAATTAGGTCATTAAATTGCTGTTTATTTACAACCTTGGTAGAGTCTGAAAACTGTAAAATTTACATTGTATTAGTATTCTTAGAGTATAAATCATACCTTAACATGTCAAATTCCTTTTGGAGAGTTCTATCTTTACTCTGATGTGCAGAAAAGAAAGCATTTCTCTTGCTAATAAGTCCCATTTTCCTGTTCATATATCTCAAAACCATACTTTGTTTCTTAGCAAATATATAAGGTCATAAGTATACCCTTCAGAGTAACTGTTCTTAGGAATGTTTTCCTTAGGAAAAGAATTGAAAGTAACTATTTAGCAGAGCTTTATTTTAGAGGAGAACATCAGTATTTTACATTTTTATATTGATGTGAAAGACAAATCTCTTTGCCAGAGAATAAAAAATGCATGAAATTGGAAAATAAGAAATTCAGCATGGAAGAAAAAAAACTGAGCAGTGTAGCTATTTATTCTTCTTCACCTATAATGTAGATCCTTGATTAAATGCAATTTTTCTGTGTACAGATCCTCTACAGACGAAGAAAGTAAGAAAGGTGCCCCCTGGTTTGCCTTCTTCTGTAAGTACTACATTTTTTACTTGTAGTGATAAAAATTGGGTTCAAATTGCATTTTCTTTACCTGCCATACATACAAATTACTCAACTTTAGCACTAGGAGGGCTGTCTGCTGGACATGAACAGCTAGGCTAGGTAATTGGGAGTGGTTCTGCAGGACTAAATACACATTTGATGTGGAATTTTTAGATTTCATAGCAGTGATTTGTAGCTCGCTCATATGCTCCTACCCACTTGTCCCTGTCATTTGAATTCCTCTCTTGGGAAGAGAGCTGGGCCAGGAGCTGTCAAAGAAGATCTCCTGTACAGGTCTTTTGATGTTTAATTAGTCATTATGTTGCTGAACAGGAGGACAGACAGAGATTAATAGCTGAGAATCTTAGAAATTTACATTTGTAATAATCCCAGTGGAGCTGAAGACATTAAGATTCGGAGGACATGTACAGCTCAGCTTGCCTCAGTAGGACTGAGGTTATTAATATGCATAAATCACCGAGTCAGATGTTCATTGTGAAGCCCTGGTGGATTTTAAAGCCTTCATTAAGCCTTTCCTAACTTCAGCCTAGCATCAGGAAAGCTTTCAAGCAACTAGTTTGTTGATCCCTCTTTGCTTGAAAATTTATCCTTCGAGAATAAAGGGCTTTGATAAAAAAGGTTGGAAGGGTTTTGGTGGAAAAATCATTAATGGCTGTGATAATCTAATGCTATAGGGGTGTTTTGTGGTATTAAATATGCTTTATTCTTAAAAGGAAGAAAATTGTTTATAAATGAATCTGCATTTAAAAATCCACGTGAAGTGAAAAATCCCCAGTGAAGTGAAGGACAGAATTATTTTTTCCCCTGCTCAGAACAAACAGGAGGGGAGGGGGAAGCTCCGCTGCCTTGCGGGATACATCTCTTTGTTGTGTAAATGGATGTTGGGCTTTTATTTGGCAGTACTTAACACATGGTCGCAGGTGCACTTGGATGAGTCATAACTCAAAGCCGGATAGGCTGAATAGAACGCACTGCACAGGCAACAGTAATATAGTGGGAGCAAAATGGGGCTGAGCTTTTCATTCTGTACTGAGGCTGAACTACGGATGGTGTCTTCCAGTCCTCGCATCTCCCCTGTTCTCTCCTCCCTCTCTTTCCCTTCTTCCTCCCCCTGCTCACGATGATACAGACAGAACCCGGGATCTGAAATCCTATTTTAACAGTACTTCCAGATGGAGCTGAGATAGTGTGGATAGCCTGGGGCAGCTGTGCTCTGAACCTGCAGCCTACCTGGAAGCCAGGATTGCAGCTGCAGGCACTCTTAAAAGCTTTTGCTTGCATAAGCACTTGGGCCCCACTAGAGGCTGAATAGCTGCTTGATAAACAAAATGAACACAATGCCTCAAATCATTATTCCCGAGGCCAGGAATATTCTTCTTTCCCCCCTCCTTTTTTTTTTTTTTTTTTTTTTCCCCTTCAGCAGCAGCTAAAAATAGTTTGGCAATTTACATTTTAACAGTTGCACGTTATGTAGGGTGGCTTTACAGTCTAGCAGATGATTTCTGCTAGTTTAACAAAAATATATTTAAAATGTCAGAGAAGCTAAAACACATAGCAGTGCAATTTTCACGAAATTTATTACAGTAATTTTAGGCAGTAATAGAGCTTAGGCTACGTGTTTAATATTTAGTAGCATCAGCCAGGTAAAGAGATCATTTTGGAGAAGAAAGATTTCTCTCATTTCTCTTACAAGGGTTTAGTTTTAACAAGCAGTATTTTTGAAATGGTTTTCATTTAATTATTCTTCTGTAAGAGTGGAGACAATAAAATGCTGATAGATTTTATTTGTATTAACATTGTACCAATCTGTGCAATTAAGTGCAGTTACTGTGAATAATCAATGATTGTGATGCTGCAGATTTTAAGCACTGTTTCTCTGTATTTCAATGCTTTCAATGCTGAATAGAGCCTTGAAGTAAAATGACACGTTACAAAAAAATCCAAAAAATTATATGAGATCCTGCATATGTGGAAGATGACACAAAACTAAATTAATGAGCATCATGAGAAATTTAAATTGAGTAGATTATTATGTAAGTGTAGCCTTTTTTTTAAATATACCTTCATGAGAAATCAGAATCTATTGTGGGAAAAAGTTGCTTTAGTGCAGAGAAGTTTAATTATAAAATGAAAAGTCAGAGGAAAGATGATAGTTAATTTTGTTATACAAATCTGCATTTTTTTAATTTTTCAGTTTCTAAAATACTGGTTTCTGCAATGTTTTTGTTAGTATAAGGCTGCCATGTCAACGGATACTCAGTAGTAATTTAATTTCCTAGATAACTGTAATTTAATAACAGTCTTTTAAGTAATAATGATTTTAAAAAAAAACCCCAAACAACCCTTCCTCTAGTTCGTTTCTTTTTTCTTTGGTTTTGTATTGTACTTTCTGAAATTATTTGTTTTGAGGTTTATCGTTTTTAATGTGTTCTTATCAGGGCCCAAAGTAAAAACAGTTGCAGAGAAAAGTGCTGGTGAATTATTTGGCTTCTTTCTGGCATGCAATCTGAATTTCTCCTCTTACTGTAAAAATTAAATGTTCCAGGCAAATGCATTTTTAAGTTTTTGTGTTGTAATTTAAGTGGTGATTCACTGTCCAAAACATTTTGAATGTTGAAATGCAAGCATTTATGTTAGACTACAACTACTAAATTTAAAGCACTCTGAGGAGGATAGAAATTAAAAAACATATCTTTTTTTCCAAGCCAGGTTTGAGTGAACAGCAAGATTGCTATGCTGTGTATACTATAGGGGGGGAAATACTGCTCAGTGAGTTACATTCTCTTACGGATTGAAAACTCGTATTTCTGAGAATTTTTCTGATGGTAGGAGTTAACTAAGCCAGACACTAATAACATCATGTGACTTGGAGCCAGTGTAGCTCCTCGGCCAGGAAGAGCAGAGTGTCAGGGTTTCTGGAGAGCTGCTCAGGCTGCAGAGGGAGACAACAGGCAAGTGAGGCTCGCTCGGAAATGCCCGGGGAGATCATCATCCAAAAATGGATGGACTGTGAGCAGAAGCCTCCTATTTACGTGTGGAGTCAGGAAAGATTTCAAACTAACATTTGGTACTAGTACCATAATCTGTGACTCTCCTGAGGTCAGAATTCTAGGAAAAACAGTGTGAATATCTATCATCGTTCTTTTGTTATTTAATTAGTGTCATATCAGAGAAATAACTGGAATACATTGTATCTGTTGATTTTTGTTACAGAAAATGAACTGTGACATACAGACATAAATGTCTGCTTGTTTTCTCTGTAGTTTCTAATAAGTATTTTGAGTATTTTAGGCTTTCCATAGTACCTGAGATGATCAATTAATATTAAAGTTTGGATTGCATTTATTTAATAAGAGATTGTCAAATTAGTATTTTCTGATACCAGGGATTTTTTTCTAAATTTAAACTCATTTTTCAATACATGGAAGGCAATTTGTAGTTTTATTATAGGGGGTTCCTCATCTATCACCCTCTATAGTATATGTATAGTCCATGGGTGCTAATTTCTTGCAAGAATGATCTATGGTGCAAAGATACAGCAAACTTGGTTTGCATACATAGAACTACCTCCCATTTAAGGCACTTTGCTTTCTGCTTTCCTGCCAGTCTTTTAGGACTGAGCTTCTAGAGATGTTTCAAAACATGTCACATAAAGATATGAATGGTATAGGAAGAGAAATAATACATGTTACTCCCCTCTGTGTTCTCTCCTTCCTCCACCCCTCCTACAGGGTAAAAGGGGATTATTTGAAAGGGTAGGACTGGAAGTATCTTCTGAATAATTATCTGAAACTCAGTTTTTGAGAGATTAGGGTTTAGACTATATTAGAAATAATATAATGTTCACCACACTCAGTATTAGCAATTTCCACATGTATTGAGGTAGCCTGGTTAAAGCAACACCATTGGAATTATTTTTGAACTGAATGACTCTGAATCAAAGCTTTGGAGCATCCTGGGTAGATACTTTGTGTGATGTTGAACTGACTGTGAAGTTGTATTTAACTGACTTTCTAGGGAGACATTTTTTGGTAAGACTTTTTTTCCCACTGGCACAAATGGTGCCCAAATGTGAAAAGCAGGATACATTCAACTGTTGCTTGTCTTTAACAGCGAGAGCTCTCAAAGACAGCAGTAACTCCTGACCCCTCTGCTCTGCTGCTCTGCTGTGTTTTAGGAAGCAATTCCAAATAACAAAACTGAGTAAATAAGTCTTTATGGGTAATGCAACACAGAACTTATGATTTCTTCCTCATTACTTTCTATCGTCTTCTGCTTTATGCTTGTTCTTTGTCACTTGATGTATGGGATAAAGTTTATAGGGACTTGGTAGAAACTGCTTTGCAAACACTGTGTTCATCTATTAACCTGAACAAAATGCAAATGTATAAAACATCCAACCCCCAAAATTATGTTACAAATCAAGTAAAAATATTTGAGATTTTTTGTTTAATAAGGAAAAGGTCTTTTTTTCTGGTTAGATTATTGTAGGTTCTTTTTTTTCAACACAGCCTTTATTTGAAATCTATCTGAAAACCACAGTAACCTCAGATTATAGCATCCCACCTGCTCTTTGCTACATGAGAACATTTAGCTGTCATTAAACAACCAGGCAGCCCATTGCAAAGTCCTGCTGTGAGAGTTCAGCTCGAGTTCTCACTGAATTAGGGTGAAGGTACTTGAGGAACCCTCTCTTAAAAGCTTTTTCAAAAAATTGCAATCAGATCATTTTTCCAAACTAACTGTCCTTCCGTCTGACTGTGGTGAACTAATGTCAGGTTGCTTAATTGAGAGATCTTCTCTGAAAATCCTGCATATACATACATCCATGATGGATATATAATGATGTCAAATAATTTCTCTGTGTTTGAATTTACTGGAGATACTTTATTTTTGAAGTTTTCATAACATATCAAAATGAGTGTATTAGATGCTCTTAAATTAGAGGGTACATTTGCATAGAAGAACCATAAATTTTGTGCATAATTAGAAAAAATGTTATTAAAAAATACTGAATTGCAGATAATGTTATTTAGGGAGAAGTTACGTGGAATTTCTGCAACTCTGCTTTTCCTCAAAGATGAATGTGTCCATTACCACAAATTGGTGTGGTGTTTTATAACACTAGATAAGGATACAAGCTTTTTTGAAGACTATTTCTTACTATCTTTTGCTTGATAATACTTGTGGCTTTGGTGGGAAGATTTTTATAATACTTGGAAAGTAGTGAGGGATGTTGTGTTGCTGGACCGTCGTGGGCTGTTGAAGGGAGTGGTTTCCCTTCGCTTGCTTGCTCAGCCCCAAAGTGGGACAGGTTGCTTTGCCTGTGACCTGGCCATTTGTCGGAAATGGGCAATACAAAACCAAACCAAAACAAAACAAATGCAAAACCAAAACAAATGCTTTTTCAAAATAATGGTACTGAAATTAAAGCATTGAGTAATCTTTAAGTAAAATTTCAGATGTAGGTGTCTTTCCACAATGAAGCAAAGAAATTGAATTAAATGACTTCCTATTTCTGTGCCACAGTTGCTTGTGCCATCAGCTTTTATAAAGCAAGCAAGTTGTTCAGTCTTGGAGACGTAGTTGTGGGATTTCGTTCTATTTCCACTGATAGCAAGGACCAGTTGCTCGTTCTTCCTTTCTGTAAGGCAACAAGCGGATTCCCGATTCTGGATATCAGAAGGATTGCCCGTTTGCCTTGCGGTAGCTCTCGGCTTCATTTGCAAAGCAGTTTCGCCGAGCAGCGAGCCGGAGTACGGAGGAAGGGGAGGGATGCCGGGCGCTCCATGCCGAGGCACAGCTACTCTCAGCATTTTGCCTCGCCATGTTCCAGGTCTCCCCGGCGCTGGCGGCCCGGGCTGGGCGCTGTGCCCGCGGGCCGGGCCGCGCAGGTCGTGCCTCTGGAGCCCCCTGCAGGCCGCCGGGGGAGCGGGCCCGGGCCGGCGCAGGGACCCCGCCCGGCCCGCCGCCCCCGGACTCGCTCCGCTGCCCTGGGATTCAGCTCGGGCTTTAAAACTCTCCCAAGGTCTGGATAGGCTTCTAGGTTGCGTAGGTTTTTAGCACGTTTTGAAGTGATTATCTGGCTTCCGATAGGATCGTTTATTGCCTCAGGATAACAAACGCGTTTGTTTACTTTTAAATGTGGATATGGGTAGTTAAGGCCTTCATATAGAAGCTTTCTAACTGTGAGTGCTTTGTATTTCCAGCAAAAGAATAGAACTTTCTGAACTTGAGCAATATCCCATCAAAGTTATATTTGAATTATTTTGAAACAAATTTTAAAACTTTCTCTAAGAAATTATTTTGTGACTGATTCTGAAGAGTGGGATATACAGCGCTTTTCCCCTCATTCTTCCCATTCCAAGAAAATATTTGTTTAATAACTCTCTCATTGGATAAATTCAACTTGATCATTGAATAAATTCATTATTATTTAGAGAACTACTGAAAGAGAAAAGCCCTAGCTTTAGTTTCCTGTTTAATTTTTTCCCCATATCTGCCAGAGTTAATTGCAGTTTTTTTGCAGAAAAAAAAAAAAAAGGAGCCCAAATCAACAACAAAATCCCCAACAACCATCTCTCAACCTTGTAATACAGCAAGGTAAAAGTAGTGGATAGCAATTAATATCCATTTAATTAGTATTTGCTGTCTATTCACTATACCTTCAAACTCTTTCTTTCTCCCTGGTTATAATAACATGAATGTTAAATGTGCAGTTAAAGACAAACCGTTTGAAAAGGAAAACCACCAAACTATTTTGCCTCTTGTGTAGGTTAATAAATTAATTTGCATAAAACATCATCCTTTGCATATTGGCAGGAGGGATTGCCTATAAAATTTAGTCTACTGGGTTATTTTAAATTGCCTTCCATACAGCTCATCTGCTCCATCTCTGCTGAGCAGCATGCTTAGTGGTTGGTTAACACAGAAGACTGTCCTTCCAGGATTCTAAAATAAATTAACATTTACTTAGCTGATGAATTACATAGAGGACAGTATAATAAGCATTGTGTTTTCCCCTGTAAACAGCCAGCTTGAAATCTTGTTTATTCTGACAGTTGCATTATGCCACATATTCAGTGCATGGCTTAGCAATGGTCCTAAGTCTGGCTTTGCTGTAGTTAATCATCATAAATGTTGAGCTTTAGAATAAATTATATTGGGAATCCTAAAATGCATAGATTATTTTTTTTTCTGAATTTTTGCTGGACAAGCAGCTCAACATTACTATGTATATTTTAGATTGCAACAGGTTATTCTGTATCAGTTCAAGTCTGTCTCCTGTTCAGGTTCCAGTTTTCTTAGAACTGATAGGAACTTTATCACTTGTGAAACTTCTGTTCCTCTCTTGAACGTGGTTGAAATTGATAAGAAGTTCCAGCCTTGGACAGTGTGGGGTGGAGAGGAGAGAGTTCTAGGACAGTTGCCTTTGCCTACTTTCCAAAGCTAGAAGGTTAGCCTAGCCCCTAAGAAGTTAATGGAAGTTGGTAAGAAGAAAAAATCTGGTTTCCCCATCAAAACCAGGCTTGGGCTTTCACCATGTTACTGGTTTTTTTCAACAAGAATGAAGCTAACTCTCCACAAGGATACTTGATACTTGGGTTTACACATCACAGTTGTGTTTGTTGGTGAAAGAGGAGCTTTAATTTCCAGTAGCACATAATTTTTTTAAAAATTGGTGCTTTTTGTCTTAGAACAGTCACATTTAAAATAACAAAACTGATAAAAGGCATTAACCTTTTTAAAGCATTTTGATATTTCAGTTTTATGTAATATATTTGACTAGAGAATGGCTCATCTGTTGAGACAGTTACATAACTATTTTTTCATATGGTGTAACATTCAGTAATCTGTTGAAATTATGTTTACTTTTTTATAAATTCAAGTGATGAATTACATATGCTCCGTTGTGTATTTGCTTTGTGGCTCTGACAAATGGAACAAAAATGTATTTCACATAAAAGCTTGTTTTCAGGGAGAACATGTGGTTCATTCACAAAATCTCCTAGTGTTAAAATCATCTTTGAAAATATTCTCCTACAGGTAGCTTCATTTATTTTTAGGTCAGTATTTCACTCTGCATCAGCTTTCATAATCTCTTTACATACTTTAGGAACAGGCAGTTTATTGTTTTTGACACACACTACAGGGTCATGAGTGGAAACAATTCGGGCTACAAAGTGCATGTCAGTTCAGTGCTCCTCTGCTGACGGCATGTCTGTCTGAAATCAAGTTTAAAAAATTGGCCCTGTCTCCAGCTGACTTGTTTTGTCAGGCTGAGTCATAAGATTAACCCTTGACTTGTCACCAAGGAAAAATGGAGTAAACAACTGTACCCAGTACAGTATCGCTGATCCAGCTATGATTCATTTCACTGTAACATGATTCTCTTAAGAAAACAAATTTCAGAGCAGCTGTTGCTTGGCTTAAATGAGGATTAGAAAAATTGCAGCCACAAAACAAAAACTTGCTTCGGACTTCAGGAGCTTTTGGAATAGTTACCTGGTAGCAGTTCCTGCAAATACAGAGTTACTACTAATAGCAGAGCATTTTTTTTCAACAGTCTTTCAAATTCTTCCATTTTGGGTTCATATTTTATCTTGGTGAAAGTAAACTCAAGTGGTTTTGATATGCTGATGGAATTATGGCCTGATCCTGTATTCTGAATCAATGTACCAAAGGTGAGAAACAATGTTTTCATACAGTAAATGTAGAGCAGATACAGTGACATGTTTCAAGCATTGGGCACTCAAGATTTTATTCCCAATGACGTAACTGAGTGTAGGACAAATAATTTCCTTTTCGGTAAAATGCAATTGTTTTCCTTTTGATTTGTGGGGAAGTAAGTCAGGACCAAATTCATTTAGTGACTCATTATAGAGGGACCAGTTTGTCTACAACCAGACGTTTGCAATGGCGTTCCTCAGTTTTATTGATCATATTGTTGCTTTTGTCTTACCCATGTGCTGGTGATCGAGGTTAATGATTTACTCCTACTGATAAATGTTAATAGTGTTAGTAAACAGTACTAGTTAATATTACCTATGTATTTTTTGCTACATTGCTCTGTACAAGTATAGGGCAGCTGTACACAGAGCAGCCTCCCATTCCACCAATGCTACACAGTCAGGTTTTTCTGCTTGATGTTTTTAACATTTTTCCGATTGCTTGTATCGGTGGACAATGGTTGTTATTTGAAGGGGGCTTGATCATGCTCTTCATCTCTAATACAACTATTTTGAAAACTGGAGACGTGTGCATGGAGGTACAGTAGCAATTACAACTATGTTGGTGATAGTCTTTACTTCAAAGAACTAACTGCAGTTACCCTGGAAGTACTTTTAATATTTCAAAAAGTTTGCATGCTGAAATTATTTTTTTAAAGGGTTCTCTTACTACTTCAAGTCTGTAATCTGAAAGTGCCTTTTCCAACTTTTCTAAGTTGTACATTATTCTGAAGTAGTGCTTTTAATCTAGTGCACTATAAGAAGTAGCACATGCAAAGATCTGATGATCTTTTAGCACGTCTCATCTGTAGAGTCCTGAACATTAGTGAGAAGCTTTAAGGAAAGGCATTGTTAGCTGCAAATCAAAGATTCTTACGGACTCTCTGGGGACTGAAATGGGTCTTTGTGGTCCCTAGGGAAGAAGGAAGCCGCCAGTCACTCTGCAGGCCTGGCAATTTAATAGTCCACAGTATAGTGATGTTCTTTTTTGCAGCTGCTGCTGCTACGCCTTTTGTATTGGAGAGGAGTTTGGTTCAGATATCATTAGCTTTGCTGCATAGTTAAACAGTTCTGGATGCGTAGTTTGACTTGCAGTAAAAATGCAAGTGTTCTTCAGCAGATGGAAACTTCAGGATGTATTTGCCAACATACTCTGAGCATGATAGTCTAATTGACTGGAAGAGTTCACTGAAAAAACATTTGAAGCTTGAGATGGGAATATTTTTTGTCAGTGTGTATATATTCTGTATATTTATAGACACTACAGTAGTTATGTCCTGAGATAATGGACATTACACAGAGATTTTTATCTGATTGTAGTATTCAGCTGCAGTCAGTTTATCACCCTTGTGGATCTTTTTAGTTCAGAGGGTTTCACTGACACACGAGGTGCGCAGCAGAATGAACCAGACTTCTGCAACTTGCTTTTTCTCCCTGTAAATGGCTGAATTGAACTTTACCCATTTTTTTCCTTATCCTGAAATATTTTCCTGCTTTTGTCAGGAGGAAGGCAGGGAGAATTCACAGCATTGGCAGTAGACACAACTAGAGGTGGAGAAATGTGGTTGTGTGTTAACCTTTTTTTCCCTGGACTGAAGTTGGTATCTGACTTAGCAGAAGCTTAGTTAATAACCAGCTGTGTTCACTTGTAGAAAATAAAAAAAATGTACGCCTCATTAAGAGTTAATGTTAGTCAATGCCACTGCTCAGCGAAGAATGCAAAAAGGCCTACCAGGCATTGATAGTGTGCTAATATTGAGGGATCTCTGTGCTGGAAGTTGCAGACTGTTTGCTGTATTGAATAATTCACGTTTTTGTGATGTGACAAAGTTGCTGAGGTCCCCTTCCCTTCTCTGCCCTGTCTCGTATGGGCATGTATGTGTGCTTTATTAATACAAAAACGTATTATACAATATAAAGGGACCCTAGATTTGTGTTTCTAAGAGAATCTTTCCTTATAGTTTGAATACCCCATCTTAACGATGGATTTTGGATGATTCCATAAAGTGAAAATATTTACATGATTTTTTTTTTTTTTTTTTTTTAACACAAGCACCTTGTGTGTTGTCTGTGTCAGGGTTACTCCCTGCCCCAAAGCTGGTTTTCTCGGAGGTGCCCGGGAGCACTGGGTGCTCGGGCTCTCCCCTGGGTCTCCCAACAGCTCCCCGCGCCTTTGGGGGGAAGCGTTTTCCAAAGTTGGAAGCAACTTTAGACAGAGCCAGATGGCCGTGTGGCTGGAGCTGCATCGAGAAGCGTCTGCACGGCCACAAGTGCTGTAATTTAATTAAAACAAAAAGCAGACGATTATCTCAGGGCTCAGGACGTGCCCATGTGCGGGTTCCCTGCTGCTCCCGGCGCGTAGGGCTGCGTGTTCCGAGCTCTCGGCGCCCGCGGGCCCGTGCGCGCCTCCTCCCGGGGCCGGGGCCGGGGCGCGGAGCGGGGACTGGCGCGCCCCCCGCGCCCAACCCCCGCGCCGGCCGGAGATGGTTCAGTCCTGCTTTGCATAAGCCGCCTTTGAGCGCTCCATGTGCGCGGCGGCGGGTGGATGCCGTGGGGAGCGGGAGGCGGCGCGCTGAGCCCGGCCAGCGCCAGCCGCGCCATGTACTGCGCCTACCCCGTGCCCGGCGTGGGCAGCAGCTCCCTCATGTACTACTACAACGGCAAGACGGTGAGGGGCCGCCTTTGTCCGGGGCCGCCGGGCCGGGCTCACGCAAGTTCTCCGCTCCGGGGTCCCGCCGGCCCGGCTGCGCTGGGGCGGGAGCTCCCCGGGGGCGCACGGCGGGTCGGGCTCTGAGGGGACCGGGGCTGTGCGGGGACCGGGCTGGGGCGGGGGCGCCGCTTTGTGTGACGGGGGCCGGGCGGCCGCCTAAGACCCGCCGAAGTTTGTGCTCCTGCGTGCCCGCGGCTTTTCTTAGGGGGTTGTAGATTTGTCTGGGGTTGTTCGGGGTTTGTTTTTTAAGCGGTGCTCTCCCCGAGCGCTGCAGGACTGCCCTGTGCAGCGCTCCGCAGCCCCCCGGCTCCGGCGGGCCGAGCCCCGGCCAGCGCCGCGCACCGGGCCGGCCGCCAGCGCTGCCCTGCCCGCGCCGGGCGCTCGCCGCGGGAGTTCGGAATTATCAAATGTTCCTGCAAACACGGGAGGGGAGGGGGGGGGAAAGCAGATTCCGGAGGGCGTGGGGGGGGTGTGGGGGGGGGGGGAATCTCTTCTCTGTGGATTTAACTTTGTGGAAATTTAACGAGGTATTTCTATTTCGTGGTAGTTACTTTTAATTTTTGAATTAGAACACCAGCTCTGATATTTGTGTGTAAAAATTAGCATACGATGGAAAATTAACGACGGTGTGTTTCTTCCAGTCTGTTTATGTTGTATGTGGTTTTGCCTTTCTTCTGTTATAAAAATAGTATCAAGGAGGAAAAAGGAAGATGCTGATACTGATCTTTTATTGTGGCTTTTTTTTGTTGTTTTGTTTCTTTATTGCTGGTCCTCCTCCCGTGGGCCTATGTGAGTTTTGCTTTCATTAGTAAACTTTTTTTGCCAAGATTTTTATTCAATGGTAATTAAATTATGGATCTTTATAGTCATAAAAGACACTGTGTATGAGCTTCTTGAATAACAGCTTAGACACTGGAGGAGAGGTTGGGGAATCAGTAAAATCGCTTGGTCTCTATTTCATTTCCTTTGGTATAAATGCCAGCTGCCTTTCAAATATGAAATGATTTTTCTTTCATGTCTGCTCCTAGGCTAAAACAATCTGTTTGAAGTTTTATGTGAAGATATATATAAGACTTAAGTAAAATTAACTATACAATACCCCTGAAGCAAAAGGAATATAACTTGCATGGAGTTTTGATTTTATTCTTTCTAGAGCACAGATCACTCTATTACAACATTTCTCTTTGTTCTTGTAGCAGGAAAAAAGGCTTTGATCTTATTAAGTATTTCCAGGCATATAGTAGATGTAAGTGCTGGTACTGTAGGAGGGCATGGCTTGAAAATTGATAGCATGTGCCTGTTATGGGTCAGAGGTGACCTTTATGAGCTTGAAAACTTAGTAAATAGATGACAAATCATGTGATCATCCTATATCATGTTGCCCAAGGTTTTATTTAATTTTTTTTTTTAATCTTAGTAACTTTTACCATTGTTTCTCTGAGGAATACTGCAAGTTGGCCTAAATTGCTAATTTAAATATACATAAGGAGGTTTGCAGAATTGTGGGGATTGGTTTTTGTGTTAGTTTTTGAAGCATGGCTCTTGGTGTGTATGCCAAATCTTTGTATGAACCTTTCTACAGTTAGAGAACAGTGTACACCCTAATTTTGATGTCTTAATGCTTTTATTTGTATTGTCTGATAAATTAGTAGTTGTCAACATGTACCCTGTTGTTCTAGTTGGAGATTTTTGTTTAGATCATCGTATTACATTTTGGATGCTAGCATTCCTCGATACCTGCTAATGTATATATAATATGATTTATTTACTCACAAAGTAAGGGAAAAATCACATGTAGAAAATGTGTAAACTTTTTATTAAAAATGTTTTGTTCTTTTTAATTTCTTTAATTTGTAAGCCAAAACAAAGCTTAGTGTTGTGCTAAAAACCATGCATATGAGCACCCCAGCAGATGATTCGGTGGGGACTGACAGATATATTAAAGCCTGAAATATAAATGAGGGGCTTTTACTGTTAGAAGTTGAGTTTTTGTAATTTCTTTATGTTTGAGGAAGGACCCATTGAAGTAAAAAGTAGTGGTTTAATACAAATCCCTTGCTGAGGAGTAAAGTTCTGCTGTTATGTGTGATAGGTGCTATAGGAAAAAAATGTATTTCAAGAATCCCCTTCAAACCAAAAAGAAAAAAGACCTTATCTGTTTCATAAAGAAAATAAAGCCCTTGCACTGCACTAGATGTAGCCTGGGGTTTTCGTTGTTGTTGTTGGTTTGGGGGTTTTTTGCCCTTCACCTGTTGACATATAGAAAATACTCTCAGTTTAAAGAAAGCTTACAACATTTTCATATAGAGCTTTTAGAAAAAAAAAAATTAAGCAGTACTTAAAAATTGTTTCTATCAATAAGGTTTTATCCTCTTTTTCATTCAAGAGCCATGCTGCATACTTCAGCTCCCCAAATAATCAAAATACCTAATCTCCATAAAAAATTAAGCTGCAGAAATATTTATGTGGAGATAATAGCACAAATATAAATAATGCTTTTTAGTGGTTTTATTTTTTTAAAATCAATGCATAATTAAGCAAACTCCTTCATTCACTATGGCCTTTTCATTTAGATTTTAGGAGGTGCAACAGTACCAAAATGATATTTAATAGAAGTATGATACCATCTTTGTGTTTAAAAGTAAAATAGACCTGCATGATTTCCACTGTTTTCAGTTCACCTACAAGTATGGAAATAAGTTAGTTATTTTCTAAATGTACTGTAGAATTATTTTAATATAGATGGCAATGCAGTAATGTGTCAATTACCAAAATAAATAATTTTTGAAAAAAAGATATTTTATATCACCTATTATACTATTTCATGTGAGAATAGATTTGTGAGTATATTCACTTTATTGTTTTATTTTGTGCATTTTATGGGTTGATTTAATATACCAGTCTATGTACAACTATATTTTATTATTGAATAAATATTTATTTTTCTCATCATAGCTGAGATTGAGTCCTTCTCCAAGGTGGAGAAGCTGCACCTTTTAGAGTGGATTTCTACAATGCCTATTTAAAATGATGAAAAAAAAAATAATCAGGAGATATAGGTATTTTGCACACGTGTAGTGTTTTGTGATTTGCTTTTTGGTGGAGTAGCTTATATTGGGATTTTTTTTGAGAAAATACTCTTTTCCTTGAGAATTTTGATAGTGTAAGAAGCTTTTTTAAACATGTTGCTGATGAACACGTGTATAGATGAAGAAATACGCAGAGGTGTGGGGAGAGCTGGGTTTCTTTGGGGATTTTTAGTGCAGCAATTGTCCGTCTTGCAGCCGTCACTCTCAGCGTTAGAGCAAAATGTTAATAATCCTGCGTGATGCGCAGAGAACACGACAGCACGCCTTGCTGTGCCTGTTACGCAAGAAATAATGTACTTAGGCTTCTAACATCCATGTAAAATGTTTTCAGTTTGAAAATTTTGGAGCAACCAGGTGCTAAGATTCAATTTTGCTTTTATTAGTACTGGGTCAGCTAGTACACAGGGAGGAAGGTACAATTAAAGCTGTTCTGTACCATATGCTGCCCACAGCAACTTACACAAGGTCAAAGCTAACATTTGTGAATCAGGACAAATATAAGATCATCTGGAAAATCCCTAGGGGTACACGGCTATGGACATTGGATAAAGAGAGGTAGTAAACACTGGTCAGCTGGATTTTTTATTTTCTTTCTGTTTCTCGCTCTTTTCTTTCCCCTCCCCATCCCACTAAAAAAAGCGGTGAGTTACAATTCAGCAGCCCAGGAGAGTTTTCCCTGCTCCACTCCATTGGGTTGAACTGCCAATCTGCTGAGCAGTGGTCCCCTGCCAGAAGGGTGTCGTGTCTGCAAGAAGCTTTATTAATGCTTTAAAGTGAAGGTTATGTCCATTTCCTTGGGCACATGACAGCAGGGATGGGCTCAGGTGCCGTGTGGGGCAGATCTGTATTTCTCAGAACGCACGCACCAAGGAGGAGCGGGCCCCGTTTGCTCCGTGCCTTGGCTCCCCTTAGCACGTGCAGAGCAGGATCTGTCTGGAGAAATACAATAATCTGTGCTGGAGGTGCAGAACCAGAGAGGGGCTTCAGAGAAGAGAGGGACGAACAGAAAAGATGGCCTGTATCCACTGCTGCGTGTGTCTGGGGACACTGCTGGTGCTGGGGATTCCTCCCACAGCTCCAGCAGCCTTCTGAAGTATGGGGAACAGGTTTAGAAACAGGAGGAGTAGTTTCAACTGTTCTGGTTTTCGTTTCCTGAAAATCTGACTTTAATCAGGAATTTTTGAAGACATAGTTGCATGTGTCCCTTAGTGACAGCATGATTTGAAGAGTATGGTGAAGAGATTTTGCTTAGGAAATAAAATATAAAAAGAATCTTCAAGCACTATATAAATAGATATTTCTTTCTAATGTTGTTTTTGCCGCCTTACCTTCTTTTTCTTCCCCTCTATAGTTCACACTACAATAAAAATTAAAAAAAACTACTAATAATAATAAAACAACAAACCAGGCCAAAAGGCTTTTCCATACTGAATTTGATATTTTTGCTAAGTTTGCCTCATGCTTTTAAACATGACTTGAAAATTGGCATTCCCTAGGGAAGAAGCTGGGAAGTACTTCTGCTATGTATCTTTACAGTGGGATTCTGCATTTCAGAAATACCCAAATAGGCATGTATAGCATGCCTAAACTGCATAAACATTTATTTAAGATGGAATTCAGTTTAGCTACTCTAAGTTTGGATTTTATTCCATCCTTAAAAAATACGGTTTGATTTGCAGACAGGACTGTTCTCTTAAAGGAGTCTTTTATTTTCATTTTGGATGCTGAGAAGAGTTTTTTAAATACAGGAACCTTTATACCTGGTATTGGAAACAAAATACAGTTAAGGATGTGGTTATACTGACTTAGTACATTAGGGCTCTTCATTGTATCATCTTGCTTAAATATCAGTTAAACAAGAATTTAGACTGGATCTTGGGTT
This sequence comes from Cettia cetti, assembly GCA_013401135.1. Classification (NCBI taxonomy): domain Eukaryota; kingdom Metazoa; phylum Chordata; class Aves; order Passeriformes; family Sylviidae; genus Cettia; species Cettia cetti. Next base: position 123,641 of record VZUI01061581.1, read on the forward strand.
TGGTTGGGTGGGTTTTGATTGGTTTTTTTTTTGAAGCTTCTGTGTTGCTGTTAAGAGGAGTATGGAAAACTGTAGTTAATCTACATTCTTGAAGTTTTAGCATTTGATTTTGTCAGAAATACAATAAACATGAAAACAAGTTTCCTTTTCCTAGAACTGCCTTTCAGCAAAATCAGCTTTTGCTACAAAACCTGCAGATAATACTCTGTAAAGTTTTGCCACATGTACAATCATTCATCAGTGCGCACTTGCATGACTGATGCTGATGGAATGCAGATAGGCTACTTAGCAGAGTTTACAAGCTACAGAATAGGTTATTCATCTTTACTGGTTTCAAAAAATTCTGTCTCAAGCAGCTTGACAAATATTTTCATGAACTTCCAAGAATTGCTAATAACTGCTTAAATGAGTAGCATAATTCATAATTTCATAAACAGTGTGAGTGATGGGAGCCTTGGTCTTGAGATAGCATGAGCTCATCGGAAGTAAGTTTGGTTGCTTCACTGCTGTTTTTTTAATCTGCTTTTAACATTAATATTAAACATTGATAAATATTTAAGAATTTGAAACAGGAAAATTGCCTGAGAGGATGGGTGCCAACAGGAGGACTCCAAGTGTTATATTTATTAAATACATTTATAGAATGAGACTTGGAAGTTTTGTGTAGCATAAAATTTGGTAAACCCAGATCTTCAAATTACTGTTGAAGTTATTGGCATTTGTATTAGTAAAGAAAGCAACAGTGATTAATATTTGAAGTGTTTTAGATATATTAGGTCCATATAAGTTTCACAATGGTGTTTATTACCTGTGGTGGTCACCAAGGCAGATTTCAGAACTGGGATGATGCTTTTGTTTAAACCTGATGTCGTACAGCTAATGTCTCCTCAGATCTGAAATCATCCCCCACCACTACTCCTCATAAAGAAATCTGAGTTGTCATCCTGCCTTTCCTGCTGGAGAGACATAAACCAATTCAGGGTGCAGGAGAGACTGATGTGGGTCTCTGACTTGACGTCCTCTGCAACTCGTTTGTCCTGCTTGCCTCAGCAGAGGCTATCAACCCTTCAGGAGCACTGCAGCCTTAGGATTGATGTATATATTAGCACAGCTCCAAAAAAGTCGAGTCCAAGACTTGATAAGTCATGTAAAAAAACTGGTTTTGGCTTGCGTTTATCGGAAGGGAATTTCCCATTCATAATGGGAGAGTGTTTTGCTTGTCAGCATGGAGGCATGTTCGGTGCCTTTGGGCGCAGTGATTTTGAGGGGATTAAAAATGGGCTTCTCTTTCTACCTGCTGGAGACAGCCCTCTTCAAGGAGACTGCAAACAGGCTGACCTTTTAACAGTACTCCTTCCTTGTCTTAGTGGGAATGTCAGCCAGGAAAAACTGGTTTGATGCCTCCTGGATGTCCGTGTTATCAGTTTAATAGCTAAAAGAGGCCGTCTTGAGCAGCCACGTCATATTTTTAACTGCCTTACTCAGCTGTTGCAGAAGAGAAAGCCCTCTAAGTAGGACACCGAGCCCTACTGGGGAGCGCTGCACAGCAATGCCAGCAGCCACAGGGGTACCTTCTGCTGGGTGGGGGTCCCAGTGCCTGTGGGCCTTTCAGAGTGAACAGACCGCTTGCCCTGATGCATTGCTTCCCCACTTCAAAATAAAATGTCATCCTTTTGGTCAACTTTCTTATTTAAAACCTTTGTATTTTGCATCTCATAGACTTGGAGTTAATTTTAGTAAAATTTCTCCTTTGCTTTTAAATTTTGTTTGTAGTAACGCAACAGAAAAATTATGATTAGGTCATTAACCAGAAAAAACCCGGCGCTCATCTGCAGGTGATCAGATGACATCAGAGGCCTGGTTTTAATTTGTGGGTAGTTCTGATTGTAACTAAAAGAGACTCGCTCCTTTTGTGGAATTGGCTGGCTATTTCCCCACATCTGGAGTTAATGAAGTCTTTGAGACCACATCAGTTGTGTTTTGCCGCAAGAACCCTTTGATCTGAAAAATCTAGACTGGCACAAGTGCAGCTTCATAACATTGCAGCTATGTTTTTGCAAGCTATAGTTAAGATACCAAAACAAGCAGAAACTATATGAAGTTATGTGTCTGTGCTAGGACTTTCATGTAGCTGTTTGGAAGGGCCTCTTTTACATTTATATAATTCATAACATTTTTATTATGTTAATGGCTTGTACATATGTATTTGTAAATTATACATTTGTAGGAGTTTTTGAGTTTAATTCCCTTTTTGAGATAGTGTTTAATCAGTTTTTATAAATCACCCAATTATGTAGAATGTTAAAATTTCAGTCTGAAGCTTATATTTACAAATCTTATTGATAACGTTGCGATTTAAAAGAAGTATAATTCGTCACTGTAGGTGACTTTGCATTAATCAGTGTACATCTCCATGGCAGTGCTAAATGTCATAAAGCTTTGTTTCCACTGCTGTCCTATGACAGTGATAGATTATCCATCAGCTATAGCATATGCTGTGTTATTCTGCACAACAGAGAACTTGTAAACTAAGCCCAGTTTTACCTAATATGTTTGCAGTCTTATGAGTGCAAGTATTTACAATTTGACAGAGTGACATTTCTGTTAAAATATGTCTCAGGCATGGAATATACATGTATTCATATAGAGTAAATACATATGTACTGCGAACATTGCTCAGAATGTATTGTCATTCTGTCACTCAGGTCTGGTAAGCATCTCTATTATTTTTTATTTATTCCATAAACTGAAAAATTTCGAGTAAAATATTGAGCAGAAACTTTCCTAAAAGCTTTCTTTCAAAAAAAAAAAAAAAAAAATTCATTTGTTTTCAATAAAAACCAATGGTGAACAAGCATGTAACTTAAAGTTTTGAATTTTCCACTTGACTCCTTTAGCCAGGTGTCTGTTTACCTGCTGCCCTTTTCACTACACGGCTCATCCCGACCACTGTGCCCTGGGCCCGTGCCCTGTGCCTTCGTCCCGGTTCCACCGTGGTGGAACTGCAGAGATGTTGCTGCAATGGTGTTGCTGTGAAGCGAGGCCGGGAGCGCAGTGCCTGGGTGCGGGTGATGTCAGAGGCTCTGGCTCAGGCACATCCCGGCCATTTGTTCCCACAACAGCAGGGCTGCAAAAGCGTTCGGCAGCGGGAGGAGGGGGGCTGGCATGCAAATGGAGCGGGACTTGCCCACTTCACTATCCTCAACGTCCCTATCAGAACAGTCACCCTCTGGGAGGACAATGGCTCTTTTTTTAGGGGAACTTAGGCTTTTTTGTTGGCTGGCTTGCTTTTCCTGGCCCTTCTCTTGCTTGGTAAACAACATCTCAGAAGGACCAGGGAGAGTTGTGAATGCCGTAGAAACATGTGTGTGTCTGTACGTGCATAGGAGGGGATTATTATTCAAAAATAATCACTTTTGAATGTTAGGGCATAGTGCACTCTCTAAGTTACATTATATAAGCTTTTAAGTTGTGAAATTATTTTTCATATATGTATTTATGAAGTCATCTGCATTTAAGAATATAAACAGTTAAAAACATTTTTTACTTTATAGCAGAAAGATGCTCCAGTTTCAATTTATCTTCTAACACACACTGATCATTGCAATATTCGGTATAGAACAACTAGTTATATGAGTAGAGTCCTTGACTCTGATAACTGGGCCTTGTTCGTTTTATTTAACTTATTCTTGAATACACTTTATATTTCTTCTTAGAGTTGCTGCAGTGAAAGACTTGGAGTCATTATGTTTATTTTAACTTGAAAAGAAAATTGGTTGCTCGCAAGTTGAGAATGGGTATTCCATTGGTGTGTTAACACTGAAAACACAATAATACTGCTTTTCTTTAATGCTAGGCCAGTGTGAAAATTACATGCTCGCTGTTGCAGTTTGAAGGTTATTCCTGAGGACTTGCATGCGTGTGTCTCTGATGACTCTCCAAAGGCATGCGAGTTTCTGAATGGATGATAAAACGTTTGCATTAAAACCTTTCCATTTGTCACTGGACGTTGTTTTTCTTTCCGATTGTTGGGATGCCAGCTAATTAAATATTCAAACAGGCATACAGTTGTTTTAAAATAAAATTTGTTTGGGGCCCAGTTGTTTTATCTTGCTTTTTTTATCTTGAGCAACAAGTCTGTGCGAGTCGTGTACTTAGAAAGCAAAATCAGCATTCAGGCTTTTATCAGGCCACCTGGCTGAGTTGGCACACCAGAAAGTGTGTTGTTAGGATCATTCTACTGTAGTTCCTCTGTACTGTGGCAACTTGCTAAAAAGCAAATAAAACAAGGGCAACAAATGCTGCGGCTTGCTACACTGTTCTTTTTTTATTTGTGCTTTCTCTCTCTATCTGTATGCTGTTGTGGCTTTTTTAATGCACGACACCCAGTTATTGCTAACCTGCTTTTATTGCTCTCCAATATGTAGGTGTATGCACCATCCCCGAGTTCTGATGATTTCAACAGAGAATCTCCAAGTTACCCATCTCCTAAGCCACCAAGCAGTATGTTTGCTAGCACTTTCTTTATGCAAGGTGGGTAAAATGTCACTTGTCCTTTAGGCAGAAATCTGCAGTCAGACACTGTTCTTACTGAGTGAATGAAGAAATGTAAAAGAAAGCATATTGTGCTAGAGCCTATGGTTAAGTTTTATATACTTCTGAAACAGTTAGATGAAGGGAACTGTCTGTTGATGTAAAGTTTTTCTCATGACATTAATTGCTGACTGAAATTTAAAGGGATTACACACCAGGCCAGATGGACAGAATTCCCATCCTTTGATTTGTAGGGGCTTCAGAGCAGCACACTGGAGTGATAGAGAAAAATGAGGTGGGGGCTTATTGACTCTTCTGGAATTTGACTGTACAATATCAGCTAACAGTCTTGTGTTCTCAAACGCTTGTGTATCCAGCATGCCAGAAAAATGGGGGTTGCACTGAACGAAACGAGAGCAGAATCCATTTCCTCAGCCTCACGTCACACAATTAGCTCGTGCTGCAGTCTGGTGAGGGTTTGGAGCACATTGAGAGCTCAGTGTCTCAGTACGGGAATTCACAGAGCACTTCAGTTTGTGCTACAGAGGGGAAACTGCACTGACACACAGGCTAAGGCTTATGTAATGTAGTCATTTCAGCTACTTAAATCTGCTATTTTGAAATGTTTTTATATTTTTTGTGGTGCTAGGGAATCTTAGACTATAAATTGCTTGGTTTAGGTAAATAGATGTTTTGCATTTTATGTTTATGATGAGTTCTGTTTGGCGAAACTTCTTACCCCTCCACCTCCTTTCTTATTATTTCTTTCAGTCTAGAATTTTTATCAACACTCTTGACTTAAATCTGGCCTTACTGAAGGTTTGTGTAATTAGCAGAAGTGCTTGGTATTTTCTCAGCTGTGGTTGGATTATATTTCAGCTATAAAGCCTCTGTTGTTTCTTTGGTTTTTTGTTTTTTTTTTTTTTTTTTAATAAATATAGCAACAGTGTGGTGGCATGAAAATAGAAGATGCAGTATAAACTGGTCACCATTTCCCCACTGATGTTAGCCTCAGTAACTGAATTCTGTATTTGTTTAAAATAATCTTGTAAAGGAACAGAGAAATTAGTATTCTTCCTTAAATGTATTTTTCTTGTTTTCTTTTCTACTGAAAAAATACTACAAAAAAAGATGGGACCCACAATTCTTCTGACCTCTGGAGTTCATCCAATGGCATGAGCCAGCCTGGCTATGGTGGGATGCTTGGAGGCTCCTCTTCCCACATGCCCCAGTCCGGCAGTTACGGCAGCCTGCACACACACGACCGTTTGGTAAGGCTCAGCACACAGCAACCTGTTTGTAAGTCATGTATGGAGAGCTAACTTACAAAAATTAACTTCTTGTTTGCTGCTCATGTCTGTCAGTTAAAAACACAGTTGTTAGAAATCACAAACCTGGTGTATTAGATTTATGTCCTTTTAGTTATGTCTTTTGTATAAATAAAAATCTGTGGCTGTGTAGTGGTCTGTTCAGAGGATGGATGAGTCCCTTTCTTCTGTAATGAAGAGCTGGATGTTACACGTTTAGTGTCTTAAAATATCAACATTTATTTAAGGACTACTTAATGTCTTATGTCTGCTTCTCTTCTCTCCAGAGCTATCCCCCGCATTCAGTTTCACCTACAGATATAAATGCCAGTCTTCCTCCAATGTCCAGCTTCCATCGTGGCAGTACCAGCAGTTCACCTTATGTAGCTGCCTCACACACTCCACCTGTCAATGGATCAGATAATATTCTGGGTAAAAAGTTCTTCCTGCTTTTTTTTTTCATCTTACAAGAAAATGAAATTTAGGGCTGCATGATGCACAAAATTAGTAAGATTTAATTTATGGCATGCTTGTAGATCAGGAAAAATTCACCACTGTGATAGTTCTGTCCTCAATATGGCTGAGATGAGGCAAATGGTTTTTCAGTCAGCTTAAGACTTACCCATTTACTTGCTTTCACAGTCAGGCCCATGCTCAAGGGCTGGCTGTGTCTGACTTCATGGCCACTGTGCCTCCGTAGCTCAGTACATGCGTGTGTCCATATAGGCAGTTCTGGCACTGAAGTGTTCAGAGCTGCTGTGTCACCAAAGCACTGCTCTGGAGAAAGGCAGGAAGGCTGTTTCTCAGGGGAGGTTGATAAAGTGCATCATAAATTCCTCTCTTAACTGTTTTAGAGATTACAGAGCAGCCAGTATGGTGACTGGTTTAGTTTCTCTGCTCACCTAGGAAGCAAGAAGTACAGGATGATTATCTGCTCCTTGCACGTATTTGCTCATCTTAAGATACAGCTGGAGAAGTTAAATGCTTGTAGCTGCCCCTTGTCGGTTCAGTAGGATTTGCACTTAGCTTCATTTTAAGGAAGTGGAATTTAGTTAGGGTGAGTATGTTAGCTTTGATTTGGGAGCATGTTTTGCACCAAGACCTTTAAACAGAACCCAGTTAGTGAATCTGCATGGGAAATTCAGGCTGGAAAATCCAAGTTTGTCACAAACTTGGAAACAGCGAGCGTTGCATTATTTGGATTTCTGATGTGAATGACTTACATTCACATTCAATACGTTTTTTGGCTTTAGAAGTCGATAATTGAAGAAAGAAGATTTGCTTTTAAAGGGTCTGTCTTCTACAGCAAAGCAGATATTTTGGAGGATTCAGTTCCTCTCTGTGTTTCCAGTTGGCAGAGCTTCAGACTTCCTCTTGGCTTAATGGTGTGTGGAGCAAAAGGGCACGCAAAGCTGCTGACATGCAACTGAGAGCAGGGGTGACAGAAAGCTTGGTGCATCAGAGCTTTTCAGGGACTTTTTAAACTAAAGATGAGAGTACAAGACAGGGAATTAGAGCAGGGGGAGCAAGGAGACATGCAAGGAACTTTTCTGTGAATTTGGCTTTAAGAATTAATTAAATGTGCAGAACTTCAGTGATAGCAGTTTAGAAATAAGCTGCAATAATGTAATTTTCTGATTTTGATTTTTCTTTTCACATTTCATTAAAATTAGACTATAATCCTAGAAAATAATTTGTCTTTTTCTAGCTACTTTCACTTGTTGGTCCTTAAGTTATCATGATGATACTGTGTTTGAGAGGAGAGCATCTAAATGTAAATCTAATTGTTTTAATTAAATTTTTAAGTCTAATGAGAACTGATTCTATTGACACTGACTTCCTCAGAAAATCCATTTAAAAAGTGGTTGCTCAACTCTATGTGATGAACAAAATAATAAAAGTAAATAAAATTTCAGCTTTAAAAATAAGTGTTGGGTTTACTTTCCACATTACAGGAAACAGAGGAAATGGTGCTGGAAGCTCACAGACAGGTGATGCACTTGGAAAGGCATTGGCATCTGTAAGTAGCAGTTAGAATATTCGAATCTGAAACACATATTTTAATCCATTATTTATGTGTCATTCATTTTGTAATATCAAGGCAGGAATTTTCACATATGATGTCAAAATAATGTACTATGATGTAATTTCCTATACTAGAAAAATGTCCTTTTTAAATACAAGTGAAAAATGCTTTCATTTAGAGAAGACTCATTCTGAATTCCTTTTTCTTCAGGTGATCAAAAGATTTAAGGCAGGTCTGGTTTAAAAAGCTGGTTAGACAAAGTAAAAGATAATCATAAAAAGTTTATTTTAATTTTTTTTCTGTAGTGTTTTAGGTAAAGTCAAATATTTTTAACATTAGTCTTAGAGCAGATCCTGCCTGAAGGTTTAAAATGTTTTCTCAGTGGCCTTATAAAACGGAGGGGTTTTGAATGCTGTGTTGTATAGCTATAATCTATGGAACAGCCTTTAAATGTTGTATATGCATAAATTTAAACTTCTAACTCTTGTTGGAATAATGTAAAACGTGGCAAGTATCTTCAATCTACTGTAAGCTCTGTTTCCATCTGCATAATTATTTTTTCATTAGTGCAATCAGATGTACTTTTTATAAAACAGTAATTGATACACAGCAGCAGAAATTTCAGAGTTGGGAATGGTGGCTGGGGAAGAATTTTGTCTTTCTTGCATGGAGCAAACCTTGCAGTCCTGAATGCCATCCCTGTGCTGGGTTCTGCATCCTTCACCTCATACCAGTGAATGCAAATGTGCATATTCATGCAGATCCTGTTAGCCTTGCATCCCTCAGAGGGTCATATGTTAAAAGATTACCAGATCTGATAATGTCTGTAATGTCCGTATTGGGGAGGAGAACTCTGACCTACTGGCTTTGAGGAGAAAAATGTCCCTGTAGCTTTTGGGGATTCAGCAAGCAGATAACAATTTGGGAGTCCAGAGGGCAGTTAACGCTCTCTTTTGGTCTGTTTGAGACCTGTCAGAAAAGAACGGGGATCATTTTGCCCCCTAGAAATAGCCACGCTCACATACTCCAGGCTGTTCCTCGCTCTGCAGATGTATTTGGGTGTCTGCTGTTCTGCAGCCAGAACAAAATTTCGTTGTTAAGTCTGACACGCTGGCCAGTTAGACCTGCGGGACTTCATGACATTTTCCACTGTTCTCCTTTTCTAAATGATTTTCTCATCCTTTCAGGTATTTTTGTCCAAGTCACTAGCTGAGAAAGCCAGGCTGATGTTTTGAGGAAAAACTAAATATATTGCGAGTGGAAGTCAGGGCAGAAATGTTTAATCTAACTGGTGGGTGGGCTCTGGTTGTCATAGAAACTTGTTTCTGTCATCCCGTGTTGTTGCTTGGCAGGAGCAGCCAGGTCATTCCATAAATCATTTCTGTCATAGCTGATGGTGATGCATTCCATCTGCTCTATCAGTGCATGCCATAGTCTGCACACTTCAAATCCCTCGCCTCATCCATCTGCTTCCCCCGCACCCCGCACCACGCGCACCCAGCACACTCCTCGCGCTCGTTCAGCGAGAGCACGGCTCGCCGCTGCGCCGGGAGGGAGGTGGGCTCTCCTGCAGGTGAAGCTGACACACATGAATTTTGACAGCTAGGAAATCAAGAATATTCTTCTGTTTGAACAAAGTTTTATTTAAATACTGCGATTGTCGTGCCTTTTTTTCCCCCTAAGATGCCACTGTGTTCCTTTCTGTTTTGATTTTAAATGCTGCTGCTGCAACTGTTGAGAGGAATTTCTAGTTCTAAAATTCTGTTGATGTACATCTCACAATAGGCCTTTCATGTGTGAAACATCAGAGGATACGACATTTGTTCTTCAGTTTAGGTATTAAAGACCATACAGAATAGTATGTGATTAAACATGTAAGGCCAGATAATACATTTGCAAAGGTTCTTTTATTTTAGGTTTAAGCCTGGATAATTGTGGTCTTAATCTCAGGGTAGGCAAGAAAGAGAATTGTACATGAAAGTATTTACACAAAGTTCCCAAAGCCCTGTGGATTATGCATTAGTTTGGATAATGAACTAGTATAGATAGAAAGAAAAGAAAATCTGGGTATTCGTGCCATTTCTAATGTGTTTCCCTGAACATTTGCCAAACAATAACCCTTTAAGATTGTGCCCATGGAGGGTTATATGGCAGGAGAAACATCTGGTTTATTTCATTGCCTAATGCCAAATCAAAACACTTGGTCTTTAATTTAGAGGAGATCAAACAGGAGGACTGTTTAACTTTGTTGATTATATCAGACCTCTTTGTGATAACTTATGTTTTGATTCCTACCTCAGCACTAGGGTAAAGGCCTTTGTACCGTCTCGGTAGTTAAATAGCCACTGGTCCCTTCACAAAAGAAAAGAAAATGTAGGGAAGTTGACTTCTAAAAGTAATTCATGAATTAAGTTTCTTTGTTGCTTTAGACTCAATAACATTAACATAACAAAGCCTAACTGAAATGTACACTGTAGTGTTTAAAAAATTGGACTAACAGCTCCGAGGTTTGGCTCTGCAGGCTCTCAATTGTGCAGCTTTTGTCTAAGAGCCTTTTCATTAGACCCTGGCATATTGGCACCCCACTGATTGGAATGGACCATGACTGATAGGAGGAGGAGTCTCATTTGTTGCAGTAAAATGAGTCATGTTACCGTTTAAGCCTGGCAGAAGGTGTCAGGGTTGTTCATCATTGGTCATTTAACAGCATAGCAGCCAGGGACTGCATGCAGAATGAATTCTGACCTCGTGTTTTAGTTAGGGCTTTGCTGTACTGTAGGTTTTCCCTGTTATAAAATACAGCAAAATAAAATTGGTAGGTAGACCTGTGGAAAATGTGTAGTTTCAAAGAAAACTTTGTGGCCTTTGACTTTTTTTTAATTTTCTATATCTTATCTGTCTGAAACTCTCTACAGTTCTTATACTGACAGCCAAGATTTATTTTTATGCTGATGTACAATGCATGAATTTCCTCCGGTAGTATGAGGTAGTTTGCTCTAAATATATTTTCTTTCTAGCATGTATGAAAAGGAGGAAGCATTTCCATTAGGGAACTGATGGTCTTTTCTAATGGAAAAGTATGATATACCAGGAAGGAGCATGTGGTCTATCAGGTCCTGGTTTTGTCAGTTCAGAAAATACAATATGGAACTTAATGAAGTTATTGTCAGCTAAATGCTGAAATGTCATATTGTCTGTGTGAAGAGACATCAACCACACTGCCAGTGAAGATTTTTTTAACTGCCATCTGATGACTAACAAATCCTGGTCTCTGCTCAAGTAAAACAGGTTTGAACCAGTGACCTATAAAAATATGTTCTGAAGTCCATAGTCAGCCTCTAAATCTATTCAATTCCCTTCATAAAATGAATTTTCCCAGTGTCTTGAGATTTTAATTTTTAATTAAAGCTTTAAGCATTATGTCTTCTATTTCTACCGATAGCTTTTAATTTCATTAATAGCAAGGAAAGAGTTGTTGTAAGTCGAAGTTCAGTATCTCAAGAGGCTAATTGATACTGAAATAAAAGAGAAACATGTTATGTGCTGCAATACATTGCAAGAGGAACAAAATTTCAAGTGATTTGTGTTTGGTAGGTACCAATAATAAGAGAGCCTGAATGCTTTCTTAATATTTTGTGAAGGATTAATTTTTAGCAGATAACGTGTTGACTGCTAAAATCTCTCTCTAAAGTTTGGAAAGTCGTTATTCATTGGCATTTTCCTGAAGTTTTGTTAGATATAATTAGCTGTGTACTGTGAACTCTTATATGAATCGTTCCCCTGCAGAGACAGAAAGGCTGTAATTTTTGCTGCTCTTAAATGAGCAGGAAGGTCAGTTATGCTTGTGTCACTGTGAAATACAGCCTGGGCTTATTTGGACAGGTGCTTGAAAATGAAAGTTCTTTGGACATTTTTAGAGCCTTGAGTGTAATAAAGCAGAGCTGTGATTGAAGGATCAAATTGCATTTTTTATCAATCCAGAATCAAGAGTGACAATTAAAACATGAAAAAGAATCCTAATAGGTTTTTTTTCTTGTGTATCATGACATATATTAATATATAATCTCTTTGTCTGTTGTCAGATTTATTCTCCTGATCATACCAGCAGTAGTTTTCCATCAAATCCATCAACACCAGTTGGGTCACCATCGCCTCTTACAGGTACAGACTGGCCATTTGTCAATACCTTGTTTGTTGTTTCGAAAATGTCCTGCTTGGAATCACAGTGTAACCAGCATTAACTTCCTTGCATAACTGCTTGGGCATTTTGGTTATTTTTCCGTTGTACAAAATGAAGATTTAGCATTAACTTCCTTGCATAACTGCTTGGGCATTTTGGTTATTTTTCCGTTGTACAAAATGAAGATTTATAAATCCAGATTCTTAGACATTTTGTTAGGGGCATTCACTTGAGTCCTGACAACTTGCTTTGAAAATTAGCTAATTAAAATAATGTTTGGAAGCATTAACTGACCATACATTATCAGGGCTATAAAGATTTCTGTACAGATTTGCACTGTTTGAGAGAAAGAAGAGTGATTGGATTTGATTTGGGGTTTTTTTTAAAGCTATATGTTAAAGCTCTACAGCAGCTTTCAGTGACAAACACAGCAGATGTGTGTTCCCTCTAATGAAAATATAGTAGGCTATGAGACGATCCAATTTTTACACAAGATAGCTTTTCATTCATATATTTCATGAATGTTTTCATTCTATGGGAGAAGAATTTCTGGCATTTTTCAAAATAAAAGCTGTGTATTGCAGCCACCTCTGTCACCTGTGCTTTGTGTGTTTGTAGTGTGAATGTGGGAAGAAACATTCCAGTGTGGAGATGAACTGTGGGCAGCTGCCTACAGCTATTAGTGGTAGTGCAGCTTTCACAGACACTGTGGCCTCAGCTGTCTAGTAAAAGTTGAACAGCTGTTCTCCATATAGAGAGGACTGTGAAAGCTCCATTGACTTAAATTTGTTGTTTAACAAAGAACTAGAATTACAAGTAAGATGATGTAACTTTAACCCTGTTCTTTCCTATAGTGCAATTTGTTAAATTATTTAACATATATACAACAGTCTGTTTCCCTGTTCTCTGTTGTTTAATATATCCCTGCAGGCTCCTGGCCACTGGTCACTTTTTCATTAGTGTTGTGCTTTTTATAAAACAATAAAATTACCTCAAGGTGAAAAGGTTACAGAGCGAGCTTAGCTGAGCACTTTTGTAATGTAGATGAATAAATCAGGAAAGGTATTGCATGCAAAATGCAGTCATTATTGTATGGATTTGAATATGCATATCTCTATATGCAGTGTCACTCAAAACCTCCATCATTCATGCTTCACTCCTGTTTAATGGACACTGCTCTGGTTTTCTGTGGATGTAATGGATTAATGAGTATCTGACATGGCTTACCTGAGCAGCTGCTTTGGGCATTTCTTTTCTATTACTGAATAATCCATGTTGAATTGAGTAATGATGGGATTAATGGGATTTTTGATTTAGTGATTACAGTTGATAAAAAATGTTTTGTGTGTTCTGTTGTACTGAAAAGGCAGATCAGACCAGAAAATTATTATTATTTTCTTTTTAACATCAAAGCAAGTATTGAAAATATTTTATGGCTGGAAGAAAGAAGTTCTGACATTTCAAAGTATTTAAAATTTTAAGGATCCCAAGGAGGTTTTTTTCAAGAGTTGCCTAATGAGATACTGCACCTCATTTTCTAAGCATGAAAGCAGTAGCTAATTTCTGAGTTTAGAATACAAATTTGAGGTCACTAAAATTTGTGTTTTCCTTTTGCTGCTGTTTTTGCTTGTTGCAACTTGTATGAAATCTACAAAATTTGCCCTTTGTGTTCCTTATTCTGGATTCTCATGGTTAGGACAGTAGTAGACATAAGCAAATAATACTGAAATCCTTTTCAGGCTCAAACTTAGCATCTGCTTCGTGTTTATACCCTCCCACCCCCTTTAATTTCAGTGATACAGAATTTATCAAGCCTTTGGTAAATTGCTCCAGTAGTTAATTACCTTCATTTATGAATCTGGACTTTTATCTTTATTCCCAAATGAGTCACTAAGAACATGGTGAAGCACAATGTGAAGTAATTACTACTGCATTTATTGCTATTTATACTCCTGGTAGCCATTTTCTGTCTTGACCCAAAAAGTTATTGCAGATAAAACAAATGTTTTATGTATACTGAAATAATATATTTTGGAGCATTTTGGCCTTCCTTGTCATTTTCCCCTTTTGCAGTTAGGTATTTGTTTAGTTAGCATTTGTAGTATTACAGAATGCTTAAGTCATAATTTGCCCATCCTTTAATTGTGAATTACAGTAGGAGTCCTCTGTTTACCAGGGAAAGCACTGACAGATACCAACGTCATGAGACCTTGGGGTGCAGAAGCTCATGACTGACTCTTTGGCTCTTATGTTGCTGAATGAGGATTAATGACGTTTTTTAATTCAGTTAAGTAAAAGCTTGGAGAACAACTTGATGAAAACCCCCAAGTATTATGAGACAATAGTGCGTGTCTCGCCTGCCCTGCCCTCATTTAATTTCTAATTTTACACAAACATGCCCAGAGCTGAGCATCTTGCATAGTTTTAATGCTTGTGTGCACGCATGTGAAGTTTATATAGGGATCTGAATGGTGGGAGCCTCGGTATTTTAAGAATCCTTCTGCAGGATCAGGGGCTTTCAGGGGGTTCAGTGGGTTCTGAGGATGCAAAGCCAGCCCTCTGCAGCTCGAGTGTGTTTGAAAAGGGAGCCAGAGGATTAGTGTTGGGGAGACTCGGGGTAAGAACAATACTGCAGTGATTGCTGTCGGTGACCCCTGTAAATCCTAACACTTGCCTGGCTTATTTGTTTTTTAATGCTGCTGTGTTGGTGCTGCACTAAAAGCTGCAGTTGTTAATTGCAGGGCTTGTGGTGCCAGGATGCTTTTTAACATAATTGGTGGATTTCATGCACAAACTTCTAGGAGGGGGAGTGGAATGAGGCAGGCAGGAAATCGGTGCCATCTGGCAACCTGCAGCCATGGAGGCAGAGTGCCACTGCTCGGGAGGAGCCCCGGCGGTGCCGAGGTGTCACTGAAAGCTGCAGGTTGCTCTTGGGTTGGGCATTGAACAGGAGGAGTTGGTTATTGCCTCCCTTCTTTTCGTTTCCTTTGTGAGATGTCCCACTCGCTGTTTTGTTCTGGGCTCACACTATGGAAATAGGACCTTCTTCAGTTAAATCCCCCACAAAAATATGTCAGAAGAGGTGCACAGGCTGTTTGCTGCTGCCCTGGCCACCTTCTTGCTTAATCCTGAGCTGCTGCTGTGCTGTAGGGAGTGGTACTCTGAGTTCTGAGTGCTCCTGACCACAGTCCTGTCTCTAAAAATGGAGCTCTGAGCAGGGAAAAATTTGAACATTGTGCTGAACCAAAATACTCCATAGTTTTTTTCATTAAAGGCTGTACAAAAATAAGTGGGACTCCAAGCATTATTCCCAAGTTCAGGAATGGCAGCAATGCAGACAGAGACTACAGGTCCAGACCCAGAGTAGCTGTGTGAAGTGAAAATTGGTAATTATAAACTTACCCACTGAATTCTTTGTATTTTAAAAGAGAATTCCAACACAATTATGGCAGCTCTGGACTTTCGTGAAATTTGAGATTTTTATTATTTTTTAATTAGAAAGGAAATATTTAGGTATTTTAATAATTTTAATAGCTATGCAAGCTGTACTCGTTTTGTTAAATAAAACCTTGTCTTTAAAAGGTAAGTACTTGCAGCTCTCTGAACAAAGGAACTGTAATGTTATTAAACCTTTTCCCAGTTTTCCAGACGTACAGCTCTGGCTGTTATTGAAAGAACAAGCCCACAGGCTCTTCCTTTAATGAGCTGCGTTGGATTGTATATCCATAATTTATTAATGTAATTGCTTTATTATTACATTTGTATGGCTGAAAGGAAGCTGTCTCTAATGGCCATAGAATTTCATGTAGTATCTTTATAAAAGATGCATTATTAGTTGGTGAGAAAAATGCATGTTGTACTACTTCAGGCTTTGTGTTAAAAGTACTGCTTTATTAGTTATTGCATTTCACATCTAATTATTTTTAAAATTTACATGATAATTAGGTAAATTTATGTCAGATTAGAATGGCTATGTATTTGAATTTGCAGTGTATAGGTAATATGAATTTAATTGTCAATTTGTTGCATAGGCAATGATTCTTCTGCTGCTGATTTACCTTAGGTATATCTGAAATATCAAATGGGAATGACTTAGTTGTATTTTTGCTCTTCTAAATTTGGAATGCATTGTAATCTAAAATGGTATCCTGTACAACTAGACAAGCTAAAGCTTTTAAATCCAGTTTAAAGTTTTAATGTTTAGTAGGGAGGTGTCATAAAAGTGGTTCTCCAGTTATTCTTAACTTGATGTCTATTTGATTGCTTCAAATATTTTTGTCGTGTATTTTAACAATATTAAAAATACACCTTCATATACTGAACAGAATCTGAAGAAAAATTCAGCAGGTCTTTTATGGTGACAGAAGCAGGTATTTCAGATATGGTGTGTGTGTGTACATAGTTCACTTTTTAATGCTGAACTACTTTGAAGATGTCACTGCTTTTGTCACTGACAATGATCTAACCCTACAGATGCCAGGATATGAAAATTATCCCTCAGTAAGGCTGAATGAAGGAATTTGTCCTCCTTTGTATACCCATATGTTAGCTTACCTTTATGCAGAATATGTTGGGTTTAATTATGTTGAGAAATACAGTCTCTGCTTCCCACTTCTGCTGTGTAAATCTGTGCACTAACCTAGACAATTTTGACAGGTGCCAGTCAGTGGTCGAGGAGTGGAGGACAAGCTCCCTCATCTCCCAGCTATGAAAACTCTCTACACTCCTTGGTAAGAATTAGTGAAAGCAACGTAGTACTTTTTACTTAGGAGCTGAAGGCTTGGTTTTGTATAAATCCTGCATATCATTAAAGGAAACAGTAGGATAGCATTACAAATGAATTCTTTGCTAACAAATGGCCTGTTCAGTTGAACAATATAAGACGTGCAGGGTGTGTCTTTCACCATCTGTTCCTTGGGCATCAGGCTTCTGTGCTGAGGACAGCTGGTGCTAAAGCGCTGTTATGAGATTCTGGTACCTTTTCACAAATCCATAGCTAATTCTTATCTAAAGTTCAGTCTGGAGGAAGATAAAGACTTCATGCCTCCGCATTTACTTGTCCTTCCCCCTCTCTCCCTCAAATGGCAGTCTCTAGGGCTTGTTTGCATTACACTGTTATTAAAGTATTAATACATTTTATTTGTAATTATTATTTGTTGTGGGGAATGTTCATTTATTAATTAAACATTTTACAGAAAAACACACAGACAGTAATCTACAGCATTGTAAATTTTCTTCTTTTGAGGATTCAGCAGAGGATTTCTGTTTCTGACTTCCTTCTTACATTTCCGATACAATATTGGGAAGGAAACAGGGAAAATTTGAGGGAAGGTTTTGATTACTTGTTTAATATTTCTAGTTTCCACAGATGTAATTTCTACTTTTTTTTCTGTTTAACAAGAATAAATTATAAGTTAAATCAGATTTCTTTTCTTCAATGTTTTTGCAATTAAATATATTGTTATGTACATCTTAGAACCCTAACATAACTGCAGTGTTAAATATTAGCCTTTTCTTATCTTAATATAATCAGATCTCTGTTGCATTAACTTGACTAACAATTTATTGCTGACATGCACATCAGCTGTTTCCTCACCTCTTTTTTGAATTAATCTTAACCTGTGCTTTGCTTCCTGTTCTGTCTTGACTTTGCCAGAAAAATCGAGTTGAACAGCAACTTCACGAGCATTTGCAAGATGCAATGTCCTTCTTAAAGGATGTCTGTGAGGTACTATTTCACTTTAGATGGTGCCTTTTTGTGTTTCAATTAACGCTTCCTTCGGATTCCCCATTAAAAACTTAAATTAGTGTAGTGTATGACCCATCTTTTGACTCCAACATCCTGCTATTTCAGTTTCTAGAGCTGCAGTGTCAGAATTGGTTTTGCTTTGGGTTTTTTTTTGTTTTGTTTTGTTTTTTATTCCTTTTAAAAGAAAGTAATTAAGAGTAAGTAATTTTAAGATTGACTTCAACCGTAACACAAGTAACTCGCTTTAATTTCTGAAATACCTAATCTGTTTGAAGGTCCATCTTAAAAAATGATAACTTAAAGTTTTGTCCAGTTTTTTTGTAACACAGATTCTCCAAAAACCACTGCCTCTCTTAATTGTTTCCAGCATGGTGAGGCTGATTTTATGATCATTCTTTCTTGCCCTGCATTAGCTTATTTTGTAGCAATTCCTTTTTTCCTTTCATGCCATATAATAGCAGCTGAGTAACATTAACCTTATAATAAGCTTCACTTTCAAAGCTGCCACCTATTTGTGGAACGAATGCTATCTTGAACAAAATCTCCAGATAATATTTTCTTTTTCCTGCCTGTTTGTAGTGCTGGTAGGTGCTTTCAAAGTCTTTTGATACTATTTTGATATGACAGTTCATCTTCTATCTGTAATACCTGTGAGATAGAGTGTTGTGGTGTGAGAGCCTGGGGATTTATTCAGTAATGGGTGTTCCTGTCCCTCTTGCATCCCCACAGCAGTCCCGGATGGAGGATCGCTTGGACAGGCTGGATGATGCCATCCACGTGCTGCGGAACCACGCTGTGGGGCCTTCCACAAGCCTCTCAGCTGCCCATGGAGACATCCATAGCTTATTGGGACCATCCCACAACGGGCCAATTGGGAGCCTGAACTCCAACTATGGAGCATCCAGCCTTGTAACAGCCAACAGACAAGCATCCATGGTAATGATGTTATAAAACACGAGTATGTTTGTGCAAAGCAACTACAGCTGATGCATGGAAACCATTGTAGAGTCTACTGAGGTAGAACTGGGCTGTAAGACTAATATTTGTCAGGAAGCAACCACTTGAGATTCTTGTGGAGGAAAAGATGGCAGACAGCTTGCACCTGCTATGGGTTTCCAATTAGAACGTTGGAGTGGGGGTGGGTAGAAATGAGGGGGAGGAAAAAGATGGGAAAACTTAGACTTTGGCCTGGTCAGTGGCCCATAAAATCCTGCTGTGACCATATGCAGAAAGCTGAAACTTTCTGCTGAGAGCGTTTCAGCTTATACATGCATTTTTTCCAGATGTGTAATAATTGGCAGAACCGTTTTCTCCTTGAAATGGTGAATAGGGAGATTGAATGGGAAAAGCAGTCGAGAAGGACTGAATTTCAAGTGTTCTGGTCTGGAAAAGCTGTTTATTGTAAATTGGAACTAGTCTTCAATAGCAGATGCTGGCAGAGGACTGGGAGGAAGCTGTTGGAATGTGGAACCATAGTGTGCGCAGGCTCAAAATTTAAACTTTTTCTAAACGAAAAGGAGTTTGAGCACAGCTGTAGTGTAAGTAACAATGAAAAGGAAACTACTTTCAGATTAATCCCCAAGAAGGGTGAAATAATTCAATCCATCTCTTTTAGTTTCTTTAAAAATGTGAACTGTTCTGAAAAAATGTAGTCGAGCTTTTTATAGATCAGAAATATGCTAAAAGCATTACACAGTAAACTAATCTATTTGTAGCATTGCTCACCTCCCTTTTTCTTCCTTTTCATTCCACCCTTCTCAAAAATGCTTAAAGGAAAAAGAGCTTTTAAAAACATGCTTGTTTTAGTGGTGCCATGTGTTTGCATGTTTACAGCGTAATTTTAAAGACCAGTTACATGCTGTGAAATTTTCTGTTATAAAACAGATTCACAGCTGGGTACTGTGTGATCAAGGCAAAATTTCACCTATCATCAAAATAATTAGGTACCCCAATTGCTGAAGGGTTTGTATTCTATAAAACAGAATTAGTTCCAGGCTCTCCCATTCGCACATCACACATCCATTTATATTAATTTCAGGACCACTGCAGTAAACATCAAAAAGAACTGGTTGCTTTCTATAAGCTGTGTGTGTTTGGGGGCTTTGGGGAGGGGGTACTTTCCAAATGCACATCCAACTCCAGCTTTCTATACAAGTTCACAGTTACTTTTAGTAAAGAAAGAAGTGATGCAGAAGTACTTTTGAATTTTATCATAGTACCTACTGAGATTTAATATTTAAAGAATGTTGTTAAAGTTGTGCCATGTTCTGGGGCAGACTGGAATTCAGTCATACAAAAGAAAACTTTTTTCCTCTCTGGTCTTGTAAAGTGAGTGACTGAAACTGCAGTGACAATTTTTTTCTGTGACTTGAGGAACCTTCTGAGGAACTGCTAAACCAGACACGGTCAAATAAATACAGGTAGTGCCAAAATGTACATAAAAATCTCAGTTTCTCTTCTAAATAAGCTATGATAAATATTTTATCAGCTCAGTTTTTATTAGAATAGGGGACAGTAGAAAATGACTCTCCAAAGTGGACAGAAGTTTGTTGATCTTCTCTAGTTTAATGTAGTTATGTGACTTAAATGTAATACAGACCTAATTTATTATCTAATTATTTGACTGACAGATGCTTGTCTGTTAGAAATAAAATTAGGAAAGCAAAAAAAAAAAAAAAAAAAAGCCTTTACATTTCATCCTCACTTGGTGAAACAAGCTTGCAGGTCAGTTTTGGCTTGAAAAATGAGTCAGCTGAAGAATTTCTTGGATTAACCTAAATTTTGTTACATCAGAATAATTGGCTCCAACAGAAGGCATCCTGTTGTGGCCTTGCCCAGTCCCCAAAGAGCGCCCTTTGACATCATTTGCAATTGCAGGAACTCAGCGTGCCTTAGGATGGAGTCCTGAAATAGGTACAGAGCAGGGGCTGGCACATCTGGCTGTGCTGCACACTGAGTGCTTTATTAGTGATGACTGCATTGCAGTAATGCCCCCCAAGTATAAGGGGTAATTCTTCTTCAGTAACTAATTAATTTCAAACTCTTAGTTACTTATTAGGTTGGCAATCATTTTAAGTAGTAAGTAGGAGGGCAGAGGATTTGACACACAACCTGAACTGTAAGATCCAGCCTTCATTCCAGATTTAAATACTGCTTTACTTGACATGACATCCAGTAAATTTTAAGAAAATAATGAATATTGGGTTAACATAGTGAGAAATGTCAACATTGATAAGGGTGATTACCTATTTTTGAGGTTTTGTTTGACACAGGGTCAAGAAATGTTCTTTGGAATTCAGCACTAAATGAAACTTCCTTGTTGAAGGAGGGTGGGATCTTTACACAAAACATTTTTGCTCTTTAAAAAAAAGGAAAAAAAATAAATTTAATTTCCCTTGAAGATGATGATCTTGGCAGAAGGAGCTAGGAAATGAGTAATTTAACTCCTTTTTATGTAATTAGTGTAACCAGGCATGGTTTTATTTTAACATTTGCTTAATTTTTGAGCCAGATTTATTTTACAACTCTAGTTGACTTCATTTCCTGCTTGCTCTGAATGGTCTTGTTTTCTTTTTAGCTGGGCTGGCCATTAGACTTATTCAAATAGATTTTTAATATCTCAAACTCATCAAATATTTGCTAACTGGCCTTTGAAGTTGATTTGTATTTTATTTCATGTATTATTGAAAAGTTAAGAAGTAATACTTTTTGTTCTTATTCAAGCTGCTTTCTATTTGCCATTGTAATACAATGGAAAAAGAACAGCCTGAACTGATTAAAAATAAATAAATAAATAAAAGGCCTGGAAACTCAGTTAAGAATGAAACTCAATCCTTAAGTCAGAGGGTTTTTTCAGGTATAACAGGAATCTAAGAAAATTGGTGATCTCCCTCTTTGTGTCCTGTGCCTGCCCCAGTAGAAGCACGACAGGGCAGTTCAGCAGCTCTGCCAACACCAACCTCTGCTCTTGCTCAAACCCTTCCAGAGTTGCTGTTTCCCTGCAGAGATTATGCTCCCACTGAACAACTTCGAGCTGTCTGAAGTGTAAAATCCTTGATTACAAAGCCCCTTTTCATTGCCTTAATTATGCACACCTTGGCTAAAATGGTTTTAATGACCATAGCCAAACTGACCAGCTAGTAGGGCTTGAAAAGTTCAACGAGTCATGCCAAGAGTGGTATTTTTATTTTCCAGTTCTCAAAAGCTTTCAGTGCTAAGTGCTCAAAATGAACAATCAAACTAGAGTATGAGATGCAGAACCAATATTAACAGGACAGAGATATCCTTTCCCCACGTGGCACTCTTGATTCTCCTACATGCGGTTGTGTGTCATCGCTGCCCATGATTTGTCTAGTTTTTATTTAGTTGCCTAAAATACTTAACTGGTTTTCTGGTTTCAGATCCCAAATGTTACCACTTAAATCAACTGAAATATGTTCTGCACTCAGGATGAGGGGGGGGAAGGGGGGGTGGTTGGTTGGTTGTTTTTTTAATTTGCAAGCGTCACTGGGGCTACAGATTGTCCTGTGTACAAGTCTTTCTTGAAATGCATAGAAATGAATACAGTTGACCTGGTAAATTACAACAACGTAAAGTCTTGTAACAGAACTACTGTTTTTCTGAGCCGGGGGTTACTGAGGGGTAAGTTTTTTGTGCTTGCCCTGGGTGCCAGCCCTGCGTTGGGTTGGCATTGCGTGGAGGCAGCAGGCAAAGGGCAGTGGCGTGAGCGCGTTGGTTCCGAGCGCGGTGTGTGCGCCGGGCGCTCCTCGGCGCCGTGTTCTGCCCGCTCGCTGCGTGCTCTGCCTGCCTGCGCCGTGCCTTCCCTTTGCCTCCCATTTTGTGTGCCTGGGAAGCTTCGAGCTTTGCCTGCGAGGAGAGACCATGGAAACAAGGCTGGATTAGCGGCGGAGAGAATGAATTAACTCCGAGTTGGTTTTCTTTCGAGATGAGCTGCCGCGAGTCCCGCAGGCCGGCGCTCCGAGGGCCGCGGCGCGGCGCAGCCCGCGCTGCCGGCCCGGGCAGCTGTATGGAAATGGGGAACGCTCGGAGCCGCGGCAGCGCCGCGATCCCCGCGCCCGCGCCCCGGCACCGCGGGAGCCGCCGGCAGCTCGCCGCCCCCGGAGCTGGCCCTTGGCGCTAGGAAAGCGCCTGACTGGGAATCGCTTCTAAATAATAGCGATAAAACACGTCCAGAGCTCGTTTGTTCCGAGCGCCGAGGAGCTGATGGCCCCGGACGCCTTTCAGAAGACTTAAAGGAAGCCCGAGGTTGTGCTCCATTGAAATGCAGATGGGGAGAGCCCTTTCTCTATGCAGTGCGAATCCAGGGAAAGGAGAGCAAATATTCGGAACTCAGTGTTTAAGATACTTGAATCTTTGGTAGCTTGAAGTAGCCACCGATCAGTTGTAACTGTAGCAAGCAGAGCCGGTGGCCTCCGCATGGGATGCAGTGACTTTCAGCAAGTCATTTTGTTGGGGTTTTTTTGTTTGCCAGACTGGATTTTCTGGTATATCATAGATCACAGATAAAAATCAGTGTTATAGCCAGTTTTGTTACATTTTAGCTCTTAAGATTTCTGTGTAAATCCTGTTAATCTAAATTGTATGCTTTTAATTTGTACATCTTGGTTTCAAAGGTTTGGAACGTGGACTTGAATGCAGGTTTTATTTCTCATCTGTTCTCTGCCTTTATGAGAACTGATTTGCTAATCTATTGCCTTTAGATTAGCTCTAAATTTGAAAGTTGCCAGGGTTCTGGCAGCTGCTATGTTTGTACACAGCTTTAAGAAATTTTTGCCTTTTTTAAGAAGATTTTGGAACAAACCTGGCCCTGAAACAATTAATAGTCTGTCGCTTGAATAAAAGCACCCTCAAGTGTTAGGACTAAGCATGACCAGAAGAAGAAAATAAAACACACAGCCTGCAAGGCAGAATTAGAGAAGGACTCAGTTTTGGAAAGTTCAGAGTGAGAATGAGCTTCATGTTCCAGTTGTAAAGAGTTTTGTCTCTTAGGCTGAAAGACCTGGGCTCAGCTCCCTCCCAGCGAGTTCACGACTCTTGCAGGAGCTGGGCCGACTGTATCCAGAGCAGAACTTCTCACAAACAAAGCCTATTACACGCAGAGGAAGATAAAATATACTTGAAATAGCAACAGATATTCCACAGTATACAAGAGGAGATTTGCTGCAGAACAATGGATACAAATAGCAGCCCGGAATGACCTGATATTAGTTGTGGGTTGTTGAGGAGGGGGGGTTCCCCCTTTCTTTTTTTGTTCCTATGCATTAGCTTACAGGAACAAGTGTATATTAAACAAAGGATAAACTTGCATAAGGGTATTTATCTCTCTCTGGGTAAAACCCATACTAAGACATGAAAGGTAAAAGCTGCATTAATTACTCAAGAGGGATTCAAAGCTCAGCAGTTTACTAGGATTGAAGGATTTATTGAAAAACAGTGGTTCTCATGTGTAACTCCAGGCAATAAACCTATTTAATTAAAGGCTTAATCTTCTAGTTGACATGTTTGCTACTGTTCCAGTAAAAAGCTTCATCTGTAGCCAGTTTTTGTAACTATATAAATAATAGTAGAATCCCTAGTCTTTGTTCATTTTTTAACTGTTTAATTGTAT
Source organism: Cettia cetti (assembly GCA_013401135.1). Taxonomy (NCBI): domain Eukaryota; kingdom Metazoa; phylum Chordata; class Aves; order Passeriformes; family Sylviidae; genus Cettia; species Cettia cetti. The sequence goes on from VZUI01061581.1 coordinate 148,064, forward strand.
TATGTTGGTTATATTATAAATGTTTAAGGACTTTTGTGCCTTTAGAAATCAAAAGCTTAAAATGGTCTGTGTTCCAAATTATTTAAATATAGGCAATGTATCTTTACCTCTTCTTGAACAAATATTTTTTTAATAGAAGTTGATGACAGTATTCTGTATTGAGCAGCAGTTTTTTAACAAGTTGCCTCTTCAAGTTAGGTATGCACACTCAAAGCTGTCTCACATAAGTATCATTAATTCAAGTTTATGCAAAATTAGAGTTTTTCAAGACTCTTCATCTCAATGCTTGCTGCTCAGAAATATAATCATAATGTATTATGAAGGAATAGATGAGAAAATAGGAGGTAAGAATAGTTAGATACTTGAATTATTTTATTCCAAACAGGGTTGGTCACTGCTTGAGATATGGCCCAGTCCAGTAAGGTGTAATCACGTGTTTCGGTGTGACAGCATCTATCAACTAAATTTTTCCTTTACTCAGCGAGAATTTTAACTTGAGTCTCTAATTCAGCAAATATTTTCAGTGTTTTAAACTTCTATTTTTGAACAATTTTTAAAATCACATCTTTAATAGAAATCTTTGCTTTTCCTTGCTTTAGGTGGGGACTCACCGGGAAGAAGGTGTCAGCCTCAACAGCAACCATTCAGTTCTTCCCAGTACAGTTTCTGCTCAGAGCACAGAATTAAATCATAAAACACAAGACAGCTACAGAGGTAACTTTTCAGGCTTAAATGCTGAACAGGGTCTGCAGTAGTTCAGAGCCAGCGAGGCTGTAGATTTTGGTAAAATGGCATCAGTGCAAGGGATAGAGACATAGATAATGTTGAAAAATAAAAATTATTACCAAATCTGATATACCACCACTGTTAGGGACTCCTGCAACAATTTTGAGGGCATCCCTCAATTATCCCAGTATAATTTCAAGAGAAGGCTGCATTACAGCCGTGTCCCTGCAGCTTAAGGGGCCGTGATCCACTTGCAGAGCTGCAGCCATTTCCCAGTTGGCCAGGAAAGCTGTGGAGTGGGCTGAGACCAAAGTTCAGCACAGCCAATGGAAGGAGGTCATTCCACACCCACGTTTGCAGTTCCTTCCATTTTTAGCTGAAGAACTAAACGGCAGAAAACAGAAGTCAGCTCCTTTATTAGCATGCTGGCACCATTCAGGAGGTGTTGCACATTCAGCCTAGGCCCAAGCCTCGATGTCAGTGCAGCTCTGCCCTTAAATTTGCAGCCCAGACATCAGGTGCAAATTTCCGTACTTCACTCAATGTCCTTTTGTCTTAAGCAGTGTTTTCCTTAGACTGAGCTGTTACCAATCAAGCTGCCCTGTGAGCTGTGATTGCTTTATAACCCGTGACACATGTCCAAGTACAGCAGTGTTACCAGGGTTTCTTGTTTCTGTTAGTTCTTCCTGTTGTCTCCCAGGCTCGTGCTGGGCTCTGGCCCCTCACTGCCGTTATCTGCTGAGGTTCTGTGCGGGTCTCAGTGCTGTGACTCTCACTCTGCTCTCTGTGCTTGCAGCACTGTCGGGTGGCTTACAGAGCCAGTCTGTGGCTATAGGTCCAACAGAAATCAAGTCTGAACATAAGGAGAAGGATGAAAATATCCATGAACCCCCCTCATCAGATGACATGAAATCAGATGATGAGTCCTCCCAGAAGGATATCAAGGTCTCATCCAGAGGCAGAACAAGGTGCGTTGCTGACTAGCCTGGAGAATCTGTGCTTTGATAATGCTCGGTGGCACGTCCTCACATTTGGTAAATTTATTGCAAGCCTTTTCTGTTACTGCAGTGCATACACCAATAGGCAGATGAAAGGGAGAAAAAGTTTATAGTATTTGTATATATTTAAATACAAGGTAGAAGATTTGCTAGGAAAATCATCTGTCAAGTGTGAACTCCCTCGTGTGAATGGCATGCCTAGTGTCCGCCTGTACGTGTAAGCAGCAAAAGAAGGAGGGTCCTGCCCAGGACAGAGCCTGGGACAATGTCAGAAATTGGTGATACTTTGTACCTGGGCCACGGCTGCCCTTCTAGATGTGAGTCTGTGGCAGTGGAGAGCGCCAGCTCTCGACCTGGAGCCTGAGGTGAAACACTGTGGCTAAATATCCTCTTGAAACACTTTATCCCCTCCCAAGCCACAGACACAAAACTGGAGCTGACACTGGGTAAATGCTTCTGGATCTGCTTGATAGGCCTGATAACAGCACTGAAATTTGAGGTGACAGTAAGCAATCAGAATTTTGCAACCATAGGCAGCGTAATCTGTTCATGTTCAATGGCGTTTTCCTGTGTTAATTTTAGTAGAACAGTGGTATTGCACAGTTTTAGACTAAATTGGATGTTAAAAAAGGCTATGCAACTTAATATCATTTGAGGCAGTTCAAGAATTATAAATGTAACTGTTTAGCTGTACACTGAGTAGTAGAAGAAAAAGTCATTCTAAAATCGCCCAGTGTGGTCTTTAACTAAAGTAAAACTCTTAAATAAGCACATGGAATTGAAAATTCCTTCAATGCGTTTTTATGTAAGCTGACGTATTGGAAAATAGCAGAAGCTTTGTTGGAAATTATTTTATTCTTCACCTATTTGGAGTCAGCACCAGGATCCCTTGTTTGAATTAGCAGAGATATTTCAATATCCCGGCACGTTTGCTTTCTTGCAGCAGTACTAACGAAGATGAGGATTTAAACCCAGAGCAGAAAATCGAGAGAGAAAAGGAGAGGAGGATGGCGAACAACGCCCGGGAGCGTTTGCGCGTGCGAGACATCAACGAGGCGTTCAAGGAGCTGGGCCGCATGTGCCAGCTGCACCTGAAGAGCGAGAAGCCGCAGACCAAGCTGCTGATCCTCCACCAGGCCGTGGCGGTGATCCTCAGCCTGGAGCAGCAAGTGAGAGGTCAGTGGCCTCGGGGCCGGGGCAGGCCTGGGGCAGCTTTCTCCACGGAGCGGTGTGGGGCTCTTCAAACATGCTCAGCCACATGCACGGGCTACTGCAAGGGTTCTTGCTGTTCTGTAACGATGCTGAAGCTCTTTAGAAAGAGCAAAGAATTACTTTCAAAAAAAGAAGGGGGAACTGAGTAAGTATAAGGTTTATACTTTGACCTTTCTTTTCCTGTTCAATTAGTCATCTCTTCACCAAAGTTTTCAAGGTAAATTCTTTAATTAGTAAATTGATACATCTTGTTTTAAATAGTAACAAGCACTTGTTCAGTAGTAGAAAAATTTTAGCAAGGACAAGAGATCGGTTTTAAGATGAGCTCCACATAATTGAAATATTAAAATGCAGTGAATTTATTTGTGTTTTCTTAAGTTTTTGCATTAACTATGTCCTGGGGCGGGGAGGAAATTTCTACTCTAATTGAATCAGGGTTGGGTTTGCATAAATATTCCTTCTCTGATTCCTTTAAATTTTTCCAAGAAAGAAACAATAGGTCTGCTGGTAGGTGCATAGGGAAAACTGCTTTGTGCCATTTACTCTCATAAGGAGAGATGGTTCTAGGAATCATGTTTGGTTCTTCAACTGTTCTGTTCTTGTGAGTTGGTGAAGCCACAGTTGACTTCTAATCTGTCTACTTTTGTCAAAGACATGTTGAAGTTCTGAGGCACCTTGCTCTAACTTTTGGTCAGCCCTGAGTCAGACTGGATGGTGGCTGGGAGTCCCTTCCAACAGAAATAGTCTCGTTCTGTGGAGGTGACACTTCCCTAATGGGCGTCCTCGTGTTTTGCTGTTTGGCACTCATTAGCAGCCACCTTCCTTAGTGTCTCACTGATGGAAGTGCATCAAGTGAAAAGTCTGACATGTGGATATGTCAGTGGTTGTATTTGCTCAATGCTCTACATCTTTGAATCGCAGAAGTCACTGAGTGATTATGGTTTATTTTTGCATACCTCGGTTTTACTTCCTTTTTCATATTTGTTGCTTGTATTTTGCAGAGAAGATCCAAGCAACAGTTAGAAGCTTATTGAAAGTGACTAAATAACTAACCACAAACTTATGTACTTCATGCAGTAAAGGTGAAATTCTGTATTTTTAGGCACTTTTACTGATCTAACTGTCAGTAAAGGAATACACTGTCCCCAGCCACAGCTCTTCCAAGACATAAAGCAACTGTTCTGCAGATGAGACAGCAGCTGGGGCCATTGTAAAACCCAGTTTAGCGTCTCTGAGACTTAGATCTCAGGCACTGTTTAGGTCTGAAAATGCTTGCCTTGGTCTAGAAGATAAGGTCGAGTATTATGAAGTTAGAGGGACATTAATCAAGCATGGATTTTGGTGTTTAAAAAGCATCAATTCCATCTCCCTGCTCTCACAGCTTCTGTAATTCACAGGAAGCTCCACGTTAATAAAACCACTCTGCCTCGGTCAGAGGACTTCCAACCCTGGTGTCTGTGGCTGAAATCTTTTTTTCAGCTCACAGGTGAACTGAGCCCATCTCCCAGTGTAAATGCAGAGCTCCGGGGCGGCTCGGGGACAGGCCCTGGCTGCGCGTGTGTGCCCGTCCCCCTGTGCACCTGTTCCTGGGAGCCAGTGACCCGAGCTCTGGCTGACACCCACAGGAGCTTGCACAGTGCTTTATGTAATTGCATAAACAATTTCCTCTCTCTGCTGGTAATGAAGCTTCTCATTTTGTGATTGGTGCTATTCAAAATGAACCATTTCAGATTTAAGCTCTCAGTGTAGGCCAGGGATTTTATCTCCATTTCCTAAAGCACTGTAAATTAACTTCCTTTCAAAGTTTCCACGTAATTAAATCTCTAAAACTTCAATGCAAGCCACAGTTAGACAAAGCAAACTGTGATTAAGGAAAGTTAGCAGTTTTGGGGGTTTTTTCCAGTAGACTGTTTAGAAGTGCTCATCCTTAAGGAAATGCAGTAGGAGGCTGTTGATAATGACTTTGGTGACAGCAGAACTATCAAGTCCATCCAAAATAGTCTCTGTCAGATGAGCTAAAATGCACAGGGGTCAGTAAACTGCAGTTACTAGAGGGGTGCCTGTGCAGCGCGAGAGAAGGGCTTGTGCTGTCTGTTCAGTTTTGGCAGACTTCTTGCAGTTATAATTGTATCTGCTGTCTCCAACTGCAAAGCAGAATGCACTGACAGCTAGAAAATACCTTAAAATGTTGATTAAAATCTACAGTGGAATATATTGTATGTTTTTTGTGTGTCTTTTGGACCCCTGTGATTTGCATCTTCTATATTTGATTCACAAAAAGCCATTTTGAAGAACAGAAACAGCTGACTTTTGGAAACTGTCATTATTTGGAAACGAGATCCAAATCTACATCTATTGAGGCTAAGTGGGGAAGTGGAAACACACTGATGAAAATACCTTGGTAGCTGGTCCACAGCTGGTTATTATAAAGTATTGACTTTAATGTGAGAGGAAATAGAGTTGGGGAAAAAAAAAATGCTCCTTCTGTATATGACTGTCATCACAGTCTTTTGATTGAACCAAGATGGGCACAAGGTGATTTCACAGATTGAGGCTGATGAGAAGTATCCATTCAGGGTGTGCTGCCTCCCCTGCCCTAGCAGCTGGCTAATACTTACTGGGAAGAAAGAAGTAGCAACATTTCTAAAAGTAGTGTGATGTCAGCAAGGTTGGTAAGACTTCATCCTACCAACAAAAGGGATAAATTCTATTTTATTATACTGTAAATTACAGAAAGTTCTCAGTGTCTTATGCTGATAAAGGAGGTGCTTTTTAAAAGTTTCTGAAGGTGGTACATAGGCTGCTGAAAAGGTTTGGGTTTGGCTTTTTGTCTCTGTATTTTTTTAAGCACCAGTTTAGGAGCTGTCTGGCAGGACTTTCACTAGTGATTGTCTGCAGCTCTGGACACCTGCAGGTGAACAGGGGCTGTGGCAGCTGAAGAGGGAAGCTGCAGAGCTATTTTTACTCCAGGGTTCGTGTATCGATGTTGCCCACGGTGTCAGCGCATGGGATATTGAGAGCTCTGATTTTTCTGTTACAGAACGAAACCTAAACCCTAAAGCAGCCTGCCTTAAGAGAAGGGAAGAAGAAAAAGTTTCTGCCGTATCGGCAGAGCCACCAACAGCACACCCAGGAAGCCACCCTGGCCTGAGTGAAACTACCAACCCTATGGGTCATATGTGAACACCAGCCAGGTACCTCGGGGGGGCTCTTGCTGCTTTGTCTTGGCTGAAGTGGGGGAGACACCTGGAAATGGTGGGTTTAGTTCCTGAGCTGCCAGCAGGACCCACTCTGTGCTGTCACATCTCTCAGCAGAAGCAGAAGGCTGCAGATTTGTTTGGGTTTATAATAAAACTCCAAGAAATTGTTGTCAGTCTCGTTATTTTCATGCCTTGTTGCCAATGGCTACATCTCTTGGCTCAGGTGGCCTTCTTGGCCTGACATCAGAGGAACAGTGAACAGCTTGCTAGATAAGCCAAGCTTAATAGAGATGAATTATACATCTTTAAATGGTCCAACTATCACATTAATTCATCTAAAAATCCAGGTATTGTTTCCCAGTGCTGATACAATTTCAGGGGCTCCTCATCCCAGTGAGATTTGCCCTCTGGCTCAAGGCCACTCACTCTGACTGCTCTCATTTGCCCACCAGAGACCGGAAACTGTCTTAAGTCACAATCTGTATTGGTGAAGATAGTTAAAATTTACAAGCAATGTTTGCAGCTTTGCCAAGTAGCCCAGTATGTAACATCTCATTTAAACATACTGATGGGGAGGCTCTATAGGAATATCAATCTTTGGGGTTTATTCATGTTGTTGAATATAAGGAACCACTTTCAAAAGTTTGGTGTCTTTGCTTTTTTAATAGCAGTAACTTTGTGGGTTGACTGAAGTGTGACGTTGACAGAAAAGGCTCTACAGGAACGTCTCAATTTACCCTCAGGAGGGAGTGAAATTGGCACTGCCTCCTGCCTGGTTTGGAGAGCTAAGTCAGACACAAATTGAAGGTCTGAGATGTGCAGATTATTCTTTCTCCCATATCCAGAGAAGCCCAACAGAAGGTTCTTTAGAGTTATCTCTTCCATGTATCATGTTCAAGATGGATATCTCTGGAACAGGGGATTTCAGGGTCTCTCAGTGCGAGTTTCTTTTGCACCTAAATGACTGAAAATGCCACCAAATCCAGTTTAAATTAGGTCTCTGGTGTTGATACTAAGTTTTTAAATTATTCTTTTCCTAATAACCTCTCTCTTCTCCTAAATTTCTTTCTAGAATTCCAGAATTATTGGTAGGATACACAGAAGGTGACCTTTCTTCACAAGGACACAGACAACTAACATTATATGAAGACACAAACCTGACAGGAGAAAACACTTGAAGCAAGAAACCCAAATGCAATCTTATGATCAAAGCTACTGGTCAACACCTGCATCAGGAGTGAAGATACAAGATCTTCAGACAGAATTTCAGCCCATGAGATACTCTGAACATATCATTCTGTTGCAAGCAGTGTGTCGCTTCTGCACAATCAGAGACTGTTGTGATCTCTCCACTCATTGTGGAAGTTGCCTTGTGCCTAAACTGAATTGACAAATGCATTGTAACTACAAATTTTATTTATTGTTATGGAACTGTTAAGGTCTACATATAAAGGGAAAAGTTAACATGTTAAAAGCTGATAAAATTCAACTGAATGCCAGCATTTACTAAAGCTGTTCACATTCAGAGAACAAAGCAGTGACAACCGTCGACCCGTAGCATTCCCAGCATACCTATTAGTGTCTTAAAAAAGGAAGGGAAAAGTCTTTTGTTGTCCTTTCCTCTCCTTTTGCCATATGACTAGTGTTTTCCATGCAATAGGAAACTATTCCTTGGTATAGCTTTTTTTATGTTATTTTTGATCTCTGGTAATCTGAACAGTTATGGTCACAGTTCCCCTTCCACACTGAGCTCTGTGCCTCAAGCCACTCAGAGGCGTCGTGAAGGCTGCAGGCTGGAGCAATACTGTGACCATAACATTTCTTGGATTTAAAAAATGATTTTTATTTTCCCTCAGACTTTCCTCAAACGTTTTTTTTTCTAATTATAAACAAAACCTTTTTAGGCTTCTAGGCTTCATAGTAAAGCTTGTAATGTGAAGTGTAAATTGGGTGGGGAGAATCTACTTTGTTAGAGTTGCTTTGTTTTCCGAGCAGTAAGTACTACATATAGTACATGTAAAGTGTTAGCTGTATGTAAGCACAAAATGCATTAAAATACAAAGGAGATTTTTTTTTCAGGCTGTAACTTTGGTGAATAGTAAAATCCTGAATTCACCGTGGCAGGTAGTGTGATGATAGAACCACCAGCAAGGTGGGCTTATTACGTAATGGAATCTTAAGAGCAATGGTCACCAGTTTTTCCTTCCTGTACACGTTAACTATCATGTCATGTTGTATGGCTTGTCAGTGGAGAAAAAAATAGTGTGAATCAAATGCAAATACCCCTGTCCCAAGCCATATTAGCATTAAACCTTTAAATGTTTCTCCGCCAGAATAGTGTCCATAAGTATTCCTTTGTCACAGATGTGTTGAAATGGTTAAAATCCCTTTGAACTTCCATGGAAACTGTCTTCCACTGCAATGACCATGGGAGGAAATTTCCTAAGCCAAGGTTGTCTGAGCTATTGTTTATATAGTGCATCTTTCATCACTGGCAATTGGTTCACACACAAAACAGGAACAAAACTATAATTTTTATGAAGTCATTTAATTTGAAAGAACAAAAGATGGATTGATAAAATAAACTAATGAATTTAAGCTCATATTTTGGATGGTTCCTAACAAAACAGTTTGTGGAATTAGTGGACTCATTTCTATTACTTTATTTTGCATATATCATCAAATAACACCTGATTATATCTGTGGCCTTGTTCTTCATTTCAGTGTTTATCAGCTAAACGGAATTTGTTGCTTATGACGTGTGAAAGTGATCACGTGCCACTGCCTGGCCTTTTTCCTTCTAAGCTTGTTGTCTTTTTGGCTATATTAGACTTTGCAGTATGCCCAGAAGCTTTCCTTCATAAAATAGAAAGAAAAAAACATTTGGCTTATTTTTCACTGTAGCTAGTCTTTTATACAATAATCTTGTAAGAAAATTTCTTGAATTCTAAATATTACTCTTTCTAGATTTTTGAAATCAAAAAAAGTTTTCAGTAAAAAGTTTCTTACTTTATTTTACTATATTAGGTAGTAAAAATGTAGGGTTATTTACCATAACCTGTTCATTAATATCAGAAATTTACAATAGCATTGTAAGACCATAGTAGGGTTCTAGCATACCGTGTAGTACCTATGGAGTATTGTAAGAGCTAATTGTCCGAGATGAATTGCTTCTCATCTTGTTCTCCAGTTTCCATTGTTGGTTTATTGCAGATTTGTACCCTGTGTCAAATTTCAAGGTATTGCTGATAAACCTTTCCAACCAGCAGCAAGAAGTTCAAAAAATTTCTGTCAATGTAACAGAAAACACTATGTATATAACATTTATGTAGCAATAAATGTGCCATCTTTTTTTAACATGGTAAATCAGTGAGTTTTTTAAATTTCTCTCTCCTCATGGGCAATGTGTTTCTTGAAAAACAGGGGCAACTCTTCTGCCTTTATCAGAACAAAGCCTGACACGTTCTCAAGGAGCAGAGCATGTTGCAGGCACAAGAAGTGTTGTTGCTCCTGTGAAGCCAGGCCAGAAATGCCCAGTGCCTGAGGAGCAGCAGTGCCTGACGAGCAGCAGTGCCTGCGCTGCGTTTGCTGCTGCAGAGCAGACAGGGGGTTGCACAGGCAGAGAGCAAAGCAGGAGCAGCTGATCCCACAGGGACAGCCTCTTGGACTGCTCCCTCCTGTCCTTAGCCTGCCCTGGAGACAGGTTAGATCAGGGGCTTAGCTCTGAGCCCCTTTGTGCGGGGAAGTTCAGTGCCAAGTTCCTTCTGAACCGATTGATGCCTCTGTGCAGGTTTTGTGGCAATACGGGGGGAAGGCTGTAGTTCAAGCACATCAAAGACAAAAGCAGACGCAGCGCTCCTGTGTTGCAGTGCTGGTGCTGGATGTGGGCTGTCGGTCCAGCTGCTGCGCCGGGCACCGCTCCCGAGCCTGTCCCTGGTAAGCTGAGACTGCCCCGAGGGGCTGAGCTGCGGCGCCCAGCGTGCGATCAGGCACTGTTTGCTCACAAAGCTCTGCGGCGCTCTGGCCAAACGGAGGCCAGGCCCAGCCGAGGCAGGCTGCCTTCTGGAGAGGCTGGAGCAGCAGCAGTGGGAGAGGTGCCCAGTGCCTTCCCCAGCCTGCATTCCCAAGCTGAACTTTACTCCAGTAACAATTCTCAATCCGGCCTTTGAACATCCGTCGATACTCCTCTTCCCTTACAAGTTCTCTTCTTTCAGAGAGAGTAAAAATGGCCATTTGCCTGTCTTTATCTTTCTTTTACCACACTTCTGCTGTCCTGTTCACATATACATTCTGATCACTAGTCCTTCATCTTTTTTTTCCATGTTTCCTTTTTTTTCCACTTGATCTGTGTGTGTGTTTGTGTAAGAGATGCATGTTGGGATACCTTTGTTAAATACAGTTCTTCTAGAATTAGCGTTTGGAATATGGTAGAAAAGCTCTCTTGTAAATCTGAAGCATTGGGAAGGCTTAAAATGGACTTTATCTTTTTTCCTCCAGCTATCACGTAGTTGCTGCTAATAAGATTCTGGATTCTTCACTAATTAATATTTCCCCAAGAATTAAACACTTTCCTCCAGCATGTGGAAATCGTGGCAGACCAAAAGTAAAATGGAACCATCTGTAGAAGACAACCAAGACTTGTCTTACAAGTGGGTGGTGAACTTAGCTGTTTCTTTCACCTCTGGACACTCTAATGTCCTGTAAAAGGAAGAAACTTTAAAGCACTCTAAAGGCTGGCAGTGTATCAAGAGCGGGCCTCCAGCAGGGGTGAAGGAGCAGGCTGTGCCTTGCTGCTGCTGCCCACGGGCTGTGGCTCCCTGCCCCAGGGGCTGTGGCTCCCTGTCCCAGGGGCTGTGGCTCCCTGTCCCCAGGGGCTGTGGCTCCCTGTCCCCAGGGGCTGTGGCTCCCTGTCCCCAGGGGCTGTGGCTCCCTGTCCCCAGGGGCTGTGGCTCCCTGTCCCCAGGGG
>VZUI01061583.1:0-14562 GCA_013401135.1 Cettia cetti
CCCCCCCGCCCCCCCCCCCCCGCGCCGCGCCGAGCCGCGCAAGCCCGCGGAACCCCCGCCGGGAGCGCGCAGAACCGCGCCCGCCCGCCATGGCTCCCGCGAAAGGCCCGCCGCTGACAAGCGCGGGGACAAAAGGTTGCGGGATTTATTAATGCGTATTAAGGAGAATCAGGGGCGATCAATAAAACCCTCATCTACATTCTCGGGCTACTCGGTAATTTTCTTGCTTCTGAAGCTTTTTCAAGAGTTATACCCTCTGTTGCCGCGCACGGGAAGATATTTTATTAACAAATCAATCGAGACTTTGTAAAGGATAAGATTAATAGTTAAGATTTAGCATAATGGCGTTCGCGTTATGAATTATTGAAAATTATACTATTGATTTTTTTTCTAGCTGCTAACCGAGAAGGTCAATTTTTGTTTTAACACAAATCGTCAAATATTAAAAGGTGGACTTTTGTCATAACTCGAATTTTATAGGGAAGCTACATTCCTAAAATTATTTTACAATGCTCTCTCCCGACCGCCTGGGGGGGGGAAAAAAAAAAAGGAAAAAAAAAAAAAAAGAAAGAAAAAAAAAGGGAAAAAAGAGAAAAAAAAGAAAGAAAAAAAAAGGGAAAAAAGAGTGGGTTTTTCACTTGCCCTGCAAACCGAAAGCATCAAAAAGGTAATTTTTCCTTCTGTAGTATCGCTCGTCAAGAAACATACAGAAACTCATATGCTTCACTGCAACTCCTTTAACTCCTTTAAGCAACTTTTTCTGTCTTTTTTTTTTTTTTAATAAGAGTGATAAATGTATCTGTATTATAAAACAAACAGCAAAGAAAGCAACCAACAGAAGGCGACAGTAACTGTCTACATGGCAGATCGGAGTTTTCCGTCCCAACATTTTAAATGTGTTTTATTGTTTTTCCTCCCACTCCTTACCCGTATTTGCACCCGCAGCTACTGCATTTTAAATAGTGGCGGTAGAAACTGTTTATTACTCTTTATCCTCTTTATCGTTTTACTTTCCTCTCTCTCTCATTATTTTTTCTTTCTTTTTTTTTTCTTTTTTTTTTCCCCCCCCCAAACCGGAGTATTTCTTGTCTGGGACTAAGGTTGTCAAGGACCCTCACCCACGTAAAGTGAACTTGTTGATAATTTTTGTTTGGGACTCATTCGCCTGTTTATTTTGGGCCTTTCTTCCATCAAAACACCCTTTCAGATCACCAAGAGCAGGCAGCACGTGAAAGGATTTTAAACAATTTAAATGCGTCTTTCGCACACTCACAAACATGCGTTTCCCACCAGCGTGGATTTGAATTTTCCTCCGTTTCCTGGCATTTGGGTGGTTTTGTACTTTACCGTACGCTTTAGACCGCTGGAAACAATAACCCTATTTAAAATTTCGCGGTGGCAATGAGACAGACCTTTTAAAACCTTATCGCAGCTGTTCAAATACAACATCATTGTCAGGTTAAGAGCCAGCGTCTTTTATAGCTGCAGTCTCCAGCTCCCGGGTTGCCGGAGAGTTTAAATATTACCTTCGTAATATTCGCTGCTGGCAGGCTCTTTCGGCAGCATCCCCTGCGCCCGGGCAGCCCTGCCCTCCCCGGGCACGCCTGGCCGGCGCGGCGGGCTGAGCCGAGCGGCGGGCGCTGCGGCCGCTAAGATCATGATCAGAGCCATGGCTAAGACTCGCCTGCGCCGGGGAAGAAGCCGCGGCGGAGCCCACGACGCTCCCTCCGAGCGCAGCGTCCCCCCCCTCGCCTTCTAGCAATTTCCTCCTCTTCAACAACAGCCTGGACAACCCACAGAGTTTAAAGAAACAAAATACTATTTTTCTTGACGCAGTTTAAGGCTTGACTATTAAATCTAATCAGGAATTTTATGCCCATCAAATGGTTCTTTCATAATCTTTATTTACACTGTAAGAAAAGGGGTCCCCGAAATATCCCAGCTGAAAGTATCAGCCCAGAGGTTTGCGGCGGGTTTCGCCCAACAGTAAAGTTAAAACAATACGCAAATGCTGAGCTGCTTTCCACGCCGGCCTCGCTGCTGCTGCTGCTGCTGCAGTTGCTGCTGCTGCTGCTGGAGGAGCTGAATTCTGGGCTCCTGATTAGACATGAGGGCTCTTTGATTTTTTATAATTGAAAATATTAATTTCATGCATGTCACTACACGGAAACTCAGATGACTGTTGTGATTATAATAATTTAAATATTGCGTTCAGGACTGGCAAACGGCTCCGTAAGACCCTTCGCTCACGGTAAATCATGAGGGGTTTAAAAACGGGCAGCAATTTTTTATTGAAAATGAACAGTAGAAAGTTTAAGTTTGATGTAAATAGAAGTTGAATAAACATGCGAGAGCCATTGGGGAACTGGGGACTTAGGCTCTGGGCATTTAATGTCACTATTGTTTTAAATCATATTAAAATGGAATAAAGTAATTAACATTAATAAATAAATCAATATTGTGCAATAAATGAGATATACAATCTACATTAATATAAAGGTTTTGCTCTCAGAGCCCCATATTTTTCCGAACGAGGGTGAAAAAATGCCCCAACCAATGGGTCCATGCAGATGTAAATTACTGTTTGTAATAAAGCATAGGTGGACATTACAGTTTTCTCCTCTAGCAAATGTCACGGCTAAAAACTGGAGGTTACCAGACGTGGCAGCAGGGCTTAATTTTCACCGCCTTATCTCCCTGAACGTTATTACTGGTGATATGATTATGTTTTTGTCTCGGCTGTGCCCAGCATTCTCATAGTTGCAATTTGCTGTGTTTGTGTCTCATTATGTGAGGGGGATGGGAGAGGGGCACGAAAGAAGCTAGATATTTTGCAGATGCCTTCAGTGACAAAGGTATTGCGAGAAATGTCTCTTTTTTAAAATGGGCTGAAATCCAGGAAGCTTTTAGCAAATTTCCTTTGATTTACTTGATTTCACCATTTTATTTAGGGTGTCTTTGGAGGCGAGGACTGTATATTTTATGCCACGCTGTTATATTGCAGGGGCAATGAAGAATAGTTTTATTTTAGCGGAAAAAAAAATAAATTGGCTACGATATTGTGTCCTTTCTTCTTTTAATAAAGTAATTGTCACGTTGCCCAGATTTCTATTTGCCGTATTTTCATAGAAAGAGTCGGCGTCTGGGCTGAGGGCTCAGATTCTCTAGATTTTTTTTGACCGAGGTTAGGGGACAGACACGACATACTGGTGACATTATGCTTTTTCCTAAATATGAAAACCTATAAAATAAACAAATTAGCTGGCTGGTTTTTCCTTCAAAGGTGTTATTTCTGAGCGTATGGATCGCCCAGTAGCACTGAACGTACGCTCAACTTCGCCCTAAACCCCAGCCCTTCTCCTATTGTATTTCCATATTTTTGTGGACACAGAGGTGCCTGAGTGTGATGGGATTTTAGCGTGTCTCTTGGTGGCCGGGGCAGCCTTCAGCCTCGGTATTTGTGTGCACATTTATCTTTTGGCAGATTCCCGCCGCATTTATGTTTTAATCAGAAAATAAGCAAATGCCCTTTTCGTTCTACGTAAAGGACAAGCCCAAAGACGTTTGGAAATAGCTCACAATCTTTTCTGTCTAGAGGAATTTAACTGAGAAAGGGATAAAAAGGAAAAATAGAAGAGGTTACAGACTCGCACAGAATCATCACATGTACACAATGGTTAAAAAAAATAATAATAAAAGAAAACGGCATTTCCATGTTCTGGTGTATGGATAATTTTTTCCAAAATTAACAGCTCAGCCTGGCTCCCATCTCCGGTTCACATTCTCCGAGTTCGGCCTCACTGTAATTGCGAGGGGTTAGAGCACCTCGAATGAAGCCTGATGAGCTCGAGGTCGGTGTGGACTCTCGCAAGGAGCCTCCGCATGCCAAGAAAAACAAACACAAAAACTTCGCTAAACATTTTCCACTAGGAAAGTCTATGTCCACCGAGCGACCAGGGCATTTTCCTCCGGGATACGGCTCTGCCTGCAAGGGCTACCTCTGGCGTCAGGCATCCCGAGGATTTGGGATTGTACAATACCGTTTTATTACCGACGGAAAGGCTATTTCTAGGAAAGTGTTAACAATGAACTTCTTAAAAAAAAAAAAAAAAGAAAATGAAAGAAAAATTAACCACACACCAACAATCCAGCAAAGTGCCAACAAATGCGTTCACGAGAGACTGGGATTTTAAAAATGTGGAATATGGCTAAGCCAACATGAAATAGATTTCGATGAATTCTGCAAATAAGTAGAAAGGAGCGAAACCCTTTCTTTCCTCAGGTTCCGACCAGAAGTGCACACTGGAAGGAAAAAAAAAAAAGATAAAACAAAACAAATCTCAGAAAGACAGAACATGCTCGGTTGCTGGAGAACGTCCAAGAAATTCATAAGATTCACTTTAATTCTGTAAGCTCTACTTTCATTTTAATAGATCTCCATAGCACTTTTAAAGAGAGGGACTTCATTCAGCGATGCCTTGGCAAGGTGATGTTAGGATATTAAAAATATCTTTTCTCTTAAGTCTCTCTGTCTTTTAAAAAATAAGCACTCTCGGGAGCTAATGTTAATCTCGCCTTTAAATAAAATAGGTTTTTAACATTCTGTTTTCTCTACCTAGAGGTTTATCTAAGAAAATCCTCGAATAAGAATCTAAGATAAATTGTGGAAATGCATGTTTTTTTTATATTACTTTTGTTCCACCCGCTTTAAGGCTGTCCTTAAAGGAGTAGATAGATTTTCGTTCTGGAGAACGAATTCTGAATATCTTTGGGATTTTATTTTTTTCTTTCTTAAAATTATGGGATTTTTTTTTTTTAAAGCTCCGATGCATTATAAAAGATTACGACCAAAAAAAAAAAATTCTTTTAAAGTGGCATATTTCTCCAGCACGTCACGGTTATGGGTTATTTGTTTAATAAATCTTTTTGATGCTTTATTTTCTCATTTGGAAGGCCCTGAAATCTTATCGTTACTTATATATTAGATATTTTATTAGCAGTGGAATTATTATTAGGGGAAAAGAGACCGGAGCAGCGGCGGCTGCGGCATTGCAGCGCCTGGGCGCGCCCTCCTGTGGCCGCTGCCCGCCAAATCCCGGGAATTCTCCTCTCCAGGTCTTTCTCCTCAGCTCCATTTGCTCTCAGTCATGGCTTTCCTCCTTTCTTTTTAAATAGAAACTTAACGCGGCTATCGTTGAGCATTTATGCCAGATTAGTGCTGCGGTGTTTCGGTTTCCGCGGCCCGCCTTTGCGGTGTCTTGGCGCTTTGAAGGCGTATTAATAAGCTGAGATAGACTGTTAAAGCACTGCAGGGAACAGAAAACCGAACGACTCGGTCTCGCCCTGTGGATTAAGGATCGGGAGACACGCGAGAATTTTGCTAGAAGGTCAGGCAAAATGCCGTGAGGAATTCCCCGTAACTTCACGCGTTTCTAATTAATGGGCTTTGTGGGGAAACTGCATAGAAATATCGTCTTTCTCCCTAAGTAACGAGACATTTCCTACTCTTTTTAATTTTTTTTTCCTAAGTAAACCCGTGTTTTTCTTATGAGCTTAAAAAAAAAAAAAAAGGAAAAAAAAAAGAAAAAAGAGAAAAAGAAAAAAGGTTTTTGGGTCGAATTCCCAGGGCGCGGAAGAGAAAGAGAGGGAAGTGAGGAGCCCCCTGTGCTCCAGCTGGCAGAGACTAGAGCAGGGCACGCTCACTGCACGACGCCGAGAGCTCACCTCGACCCAGCCGGGATTTTCTTTGCGTTATGATGCATTTGCTAACATGGCCAGCTATGCGGTAAAAAGTGTGTGTGTGGCTGTGCTTGTGTGTGAGAGAGAGCGAGGCAGGGAGGGAGGGAGAGAGTGAGACAGAGAGAGAGTGGGTGGTGGTTGAAAATAACAGAGGAACCTTAAGGCGCCTAATTATTCAGAAAGGTTAAAGGTGATGACCTTGACATTTTGGAAGTTCAAAGGCATACACTTATGTTTTTCTTGCTAAAGTGTTTTTAAAAAAATTTTTTTTAGTCATGCCTCCCTCCTCTTCTATTTATCTATTTTTTGATTTCTCCTTCTTTTCCTGACTTATTTGGCACTTTTGCCTTCCCTGCCTGCGAGCGTAGCGAGAGCCACCTCGTCCTATTCAAAAAAGGCAAATTCTTTTCTCACTCGTCGCCTTTATTGCACATTGCGGAAATCTCTTTTTCGCCCACCAGAAGGTGTATAATATAACCCAATTAAGCTGTTTAGAACCTCGGGTTTTATGGTGTTGTCTAGACAGTTCAAGGTTTTGTAAACAGCCCAGCCAGGTCACGCAAGATAAAGCGGCGCGGAGCGGGGCGATCTCCTCCGGGTGCCGGCCCCCGCGGGGCCGCCGGGCCAGCAGCGCGCCGAGCTCCGCTCCCGCCAGCGCCGGCCCCGCTCGCCCTGCCCGGCAATCGCACTGAAGAGAACCACCCCTCTGCTCCCAAAAGGGTTGGGGGTGGTTTTATGGTTTTGGTTTGGGGTGGGTTTTGCCTTCTTTTTTTTTTTTTTTTTTTTTTTTTTCCTTTTTTTTTTTTTTCTTTTTAATTTTCATTTTCTTTTCCTTTTTTTTTTTTCCTTTTTTTTTTTTTTTTTTTTTTTTTAACCCCAAGTAGTGCCAATTGTTTATAGCTCCCTCTTGACTGACTCGCTTGGAGCCCTCGGTCTTTCTGCCTTGCTCCTCACTAACAAGTAAACAGTCATTGACGTTGGGGATTCTGGGCTTATTTGGAGCCTGAGCAGTTAAAGGAAAAGCCTTTTTCGTTGTTTATAGCAATGGTAGCACCATCAGAAGTGATGGTCTGCAGACAGCCATGTTGGCTCTGTCTCACAGCGAGCGGGGAAGGTACGCATACCTACAAAGGGAGAGGCCGGCGTCTGAACTATTACTTAATTAAAATGCTTTTTAAATAACCCGACTAGGCTTCCTCACGTTATTATTTAACTGAACTTTGTTCTAGCCCGGAAAATGCTAGGATCCTTCGGAGATGGAAATCCATACAGTGCACGGAAGTTATAACCTTAACTTTACTAGAAACCATTTATTCACATGAAAAAGACAGTGGCCCATGCTTTTGGATGACAATAGAAACATATATATATATATATAGTATATAGCGAACGTACATTTACCATCTCTTAAATAAACCGCATTCACTTAAAGGGAGGAAAGTGTTATCCTAGCTCGAAAGCAACAACAGAGCCCCCCCCGAACTCAATGAATTGTAAGCAACAACTACCAGACACACTGCAGGTCCATTGCTGGTACTGTGGGAGAGGAAAAAAAAAAAGCACCTTTGGCGAGAACCCCTCGAGAATGGACAGTTGGATTTACCCTAGTTTCCCCTTATCAGGAATCTGCTCCGCCAAGCCCCGAAATCTCCAGTGGCCATTCAGTGTGGGGAGTTGCACATGAAAATGAAACTTTGTGTTCCTCAGGGTGGATGTGTCAAGTAAACAAATTAACTTTTGCATTCAGATGGTAGGTCAGAGAGACCGATATATTCTTTGTTTTTCTTCTTGCTTCCTGTTCTCTTGTTTCCTTTTTATTTTTAAATTTTTTCTTTGTTTTCTTTTTTCTTTTTTTTTTCTTTTTCTTTTTTTTTTCCTTTTTTCCTTTTTTTTTTTTTTTTTTTTTTTTTTTTTTTTTTTTTTTTTCCCTCAAAACAAGGGATTCCCTGTGAAATATTGGAGTCGATCTCTGTTCAGTTTCTTTTCTTTCATCCTTCGATTCTGGAACCAGATTTTAACTTGCCGGTCAGTGAGGTTGAGCATTCTGGACAGCTGCAGTCTCTTCTCTTTGTTTATGTACACGTTGAAGAAAAATTCCCGTTCCAGTTCTCTTATCTGATATTTGGTATAGGGGCACCTCTTTTTCCTTGATCGCTGGGGAATTGCTGAAATTCAAGAGAGAAGAAACTGATTTGCTCTGCTGCTATGAACATGCTCAGCTAGGATTTGATCAGAGACTTTGATAATATCCCATTGCCTGGAAAGCAGCCCTCTAGCACTTCAAAAAATAATCCTGACGCTTATAATCTCCGGGTGACTTAGCAAAAAAAAAAAAGCTAATATTTCCCAACTTCTCCTTAAAAGAGAGCTCTTCGAGCAATACAGAGAGATATTTAAATGGGCTGGAAAAATTCCAAGTTTCTCAAACTCCTCTCACACACACCCCCCGCCCCAAACAAACGAAGATCTTAAGCTCTAAACCGAAGGCAGCTCTGAGCACTACCTGTGAAATCTCTCCGTCTCCCCTCGACGAATCAACAATTTAATAACAATTAATATCCTCTTCCAAGAATACCTTAAGCCCACCTAAATTGGTTTCCTATCGTAAACACGCTTTACAACGGTAAAGGAAATCTTATAGGATATATAAAATCCTTTGGATGCTTATAAAATTGCACATAAAATGCGGCTTGACAAAGTGTTGGCCTTGTACTCTTGCCCCCAATTTACTACTGATACCTACCTGAACTGTTGCTCTTCTCTGCAACAGCCTCACCAGAAGGGGAATCGGCGCTGTTGGCCGGTGTCACTTTCTTCTCCTGGCTGGAAGGTGTTTTACTGCAAGTGCTGTTCTGGGCTTTCAAGTCGCCCTTCTCCGCGTCCCCCTCGCTCTCGGAGTGCTGCTGGTACGGGGGTCCGGGGGCTGTCTCGTAAAACTGGTCGAAGCCTTGCGGCAGGATGCCGTTCCTCCCCACCGAGCTGTAGAAGTTGGAGGCGGCGGGGGACGGTCCGTGGTGGCCGCAGACAGGGTCCGTTTTGAACAACATTTCCGTCCTCCTGTTCGCGGGCTGCAGAAAGTCTCTGTGCATCACCTCTTCAGCTGAGTAATAAGGAGCATAACTGCCCCTATACTGCCATTTGCTGCGCTCTAATCCGTATTCCCTGAATGCCACTTCGCGCACAGGTTGAACATGAGGTAAATTAGAAGAATAAGGAAAAGTCATTTGACAGGACGACGATTGAGACAAAAAAGAGGGTTTCGTCGAGAAATCCGAGGGTGAGACGTAATAGGCGCACCCCGGCAGATACATATTGGATGTGCCGTGACTGCAATCGTCAAACTCAGTCATGTCTTCCTTTTTGCGATTGCAAGCAACCAGGAGGCTTCAATGCATTGAACGAGATCCATCTATTGCACAAGAGGGTTTGGACAGGATCAACTAAGAAAAAATCCCCACCGTGTGCTGACGTGCAATTCATCTTGATTGATTCTAGTGGTAATTATGTCACGTGACGCGATGTAGAAATGTCCTTATATCTATATCAGCCCCTCGGAAAGGCTCCTAAGATCTCTCCAAAGAGCCCTCCCAGCACGGGGAGGCGAGCGCGCCGTTTGTACAAATATAGCCGGTGTTAAGTCTCATCCTTTCAGCGGGCGATGTGAGACACGCGTAGGTGGTGCGGATCACCTGGGGCCGCGCCGCCCGGGCAGGCGCCTGCCCACCGCCGGAGCCCGGCGCGGAGCCCCCCGGCGCGCAGCCCCCCGCCCGCATCTCCTCCCGGCCTCCCCGGGCAGCGAGGGGGGAGCGCTGCCACCCTCCGGGAAAGCAGCCCCCGGAGCGAGGGTTGGGGGCTCACGGACGGGCACCCCCGGCTCGGAAACGTGATCGCTTCCTCCTGAGAGGGAGAGATACTCTCCGGCCGCCGCTCGAGCTGATGATGAGCGGGAGGGTGATGGTTCGCTCAGGAAAGCCAAGTCCCGTTCACACGTTCGAGTGTACGACCGGATCCGCCCGCCCGGCTCCCGCAATCCACAGTTGGCATCAAAACCGGTCACGAAATTCAAAGCCCGAGTTTCGATCACCTCGTTTTCCCTCGCTTACAAGCCCAAACACTGCGCACTTGTGTCAGGGCGCCAAACTGAAATGAGAAACACGCAAACATAACATCTCTCAGCAGCCGGATTTACGAAAGGGAGATACTCTCGAGCTCTCTGTAAGGCAGAGGGCTATGGGAGGAAAAGAAGTCCACCAAGCGCGGTTTCCTTGGGAAGCAGAGCAGCAGACAAAGTGACCTCTGTTCCCCTGCCTCCAACTCCCACCAAAATGTTCATTTTCATTGGAAGGGAAAAGCAAGTCTTGGGAGCGGGCGACACGCACAGCCGCCGCCAGCCCTGCTCCCGCCCTGCATTCGAGGGCTCATTTTTGCCAATTTTCCTTTTTTTCCTTGAAATATGATTTTATACACACAAGCGCAAACAGGGCCGCAAAGGCTGAAAAGAGAGGAGAATAAAGAATACGCTCCAGCAACAGCCCTGTACTCGACCAATTCCTCATTCCAGAAGCATTTCCCAGCTCTCTATGGGAATGGGGGTTTTTCCGCCACTGTACGGCATAGCCAGGTTAGCTCCACCACACGTCGCTCTCCAAATAAACCCGATATCTGGGCGAGCTCCCCAGGCCGAGCACGGCGGCCCCGGACACCCCAGCAATGCCGGGCGGGGGCTCCGGCAGGCCGGCAGGCCCCACATCACCTCCGCAGAGCAGCCTCCATGCCCCACGGCAGGCGGAGAGCCCGGCAGGTGGGGACCGGCCCCACAGCGCTGCGGGCAAGCAGAGAGAAGGCCCGTGGGCTCCCCGGCTGCTCGAGGCTGCCGTGCCCGCTGAGGGCTCGGCTCCGCTGCTACAGGAGCCTCCTGCTCGCCCCCGGCTACGCGAGGAGGAGAAGCTCCTTGGGCGGGAGCCCCGCAGCCCGGGCTGCGCCCCGCAGCCTGCCCCCCGCCCCGCCACCGCCACGGCCACGGCCCCTCCTGCATCCCCTGGCTCCCCAGAGCGGCCGAGGGCTACCCAAGGGGCTTCCGTGCCGCAGCCCAGCTAGCCCTTCCTAAAAATAAGAAGACCAAAGCCAGGCAGATATCATGGTGCTCGTTCTCAACACACCCGCACCGCCGCCTCTTTCTTTCCTTTTCTCTTTCCTTTGTATAGTTGACTGGGGGGGGGGGGTTGGGGTTTTTTGGTTTCTTTTTTTTCTTTCTTTTGATGCCTCATTCGCAAAACACCTCAAACGCCACACATAGCTCCCAGCAGATAGACTCTTGCAAGTTGCAAGTTATCACTAGAAATCGAAGCACACAACCACCATTCCTTTCCTTAACCGGCTTTCGAGCCCTCTCGGTTCTGCTGCAACAGAAAAAACAACCTCCCAAAAATGATGTCTGCGGAGTTAAAATGGCTCCTGTGTCGCTAATTACCCTGGACCTTGCAGCAAAGCAGGGCAGGGCTCCGTTTGGACGGTGCCCCCCCACTCCAGGTCTCTGCTCGCCTATCTCGTCAAGAAAGATGGTTCTGGAAACCTATGGAGCTTCATTTTCTTTACCGTTCAAACAACTAAATGCGCCTTAGCCAGAATCTTTCACCTTCTTTTCGATGCAACAAGCCTAGCACCAATTAAATTTTGGCGCAGGAGGCAACCGGTTTCAACTAATTCAAGTTCAAAGACACGACCACGATTTGTTAGTACGAAAGCCCTTTTAGGAAACAGTCCTTTAAGAGACGATCTAATTTGGGAAATGTGAGACCCGTATCACAGCAGAGACCCCGCTGGAATAAGGCAGAGCTGGGGGTCCCTGCCTGCCAGAGCGTTTTCACCCTGGGGTCGGTCCTAGCCCAGCTCTGAACATTACAATAACACCCCCCACACACACTCCCCCTTTTTTTTTCATTTTTTCCCTTACGCAGATTAAACAGCATCGAAACATAAATGCACATCATGTACACAGCCAGGCGAATACTTTACCGTTAGGCGTCTTGAAACATCTGCAATCCTTGCCTGGAATCACCAAGTATTCAGGTCCAAGAGACATTTCCAAACGCTCTCCGTGGAAATTAAGGCGACTTGCGCAACGTTTGGGCTTAAAAATATACCCGGTCCGGCTGGAGAAGATGCAGTATTTTTGTGCCACCCAAGATAAGACACTAACTTGACCTTAACTTTGTTATGGCGCCCCTAGTATCTGGAGAACGTGAACAGACACTGTCTGGCAGCTCTCGTAAAAACCGACTGGAGAAGAGATTCTGAGTCATTTCATTTATTGCCACTACAGTTCTGCAAGAAAGCTTTTCCTCTCTGCCAAACTTTAATTATTTATGCTCTTTTAGGAAGCACAAAGGCATCCAGAGCCGTTCCCAACAAACCAAGTTGCGTTTGCAGCCTTATCAAAAGAGGAGGAACGGAGAGCCTCCTCGAAGGGCTTTATCACGTTTAGGCTGCGGTGGAAATGCAAAGATGTTTATGTTTGAGAAAATAAAGGGATGAACCGTCGCCTGCATGCTGCGGAGGGACGCGGGCGTGGGCGCAGCCAGCGGGTGCCCGCTGCTCCATCCCGCCCCGCACACACCCGCAAAGCGATACAGGGGGCACCTGACAAGACACCCGGAATGATCCAGCCGGAGGGCGTGGAGTACATCCACCTCACTCGGGTGCATCTCCTGCGCGCCCAGCCCGCGTGTCGCACACGCCTGTGCACGCGTGTGCCCAGGGGACAGCTCGGGTGGGTGTGCACAGGCAGAGCCGCACAGGCAGGGCGCGCCCCGCTCTGCAGCTCTGCCACGCGTGTGTGCCTCCCCACGCCCGAACCACTGTCCTCGCCCACTGCTTCAGAGGAAGGGATGGAACCTGGAGTACGGGCACGCGTGAAATCATGCACCATTCCCTGCCGCCCGCGTGTCTGTGCACAGCATGAGCCCACAAACACGTACGTCTGAGGGTGCACACACGCTTACACACAACGGGCACCGCTGCAATGAGTGCATCTATAGACACACAGGCACATACAGAGATACATAATACACAGACTTTCTCAACAAATCGCAATTTAGATCCTACCTCCTCTGTCTTTTCTCTTTCCGTAGGCGATTTAGACTAGGAGCTTCACAATAAGCCATCATCGCGGATCAGATGCGTTTAATAAATAATATATTGCCTTTTACATAATTTCACCCGAGGTTCCTCTTCGGATTTCACATCATCCATGTAATAAAGGGATGGGTTGTACTAGGGAGGATTAGGATGGGAAAGAACAGCTTAAGGGGTCAATTTCTCATGGACTGTAGCCGTCTGAGTAGTATTCCAGGAGAGAGTAAGAAAAGGGGCTTTATCTGGTTTTTGCTTTTCTCCTGGCTTGCATCATTGGGGTTGCTCCTAGTTTTTTTAATTAGGAAATGCCAGTGGATGAAGAGACCCTCATTGTCCGCAATGCGTCAACTCCCAGCACGGAGGCTGAACGTACCCAAGATTTGGAGGGACCCAGGAGTGGTTCCTGAGGCTGTGGATGGCTAGGTGTGCATCCCTTGCCCCCGGGGAGCTGTCACCCGCTGGGGCTTCGTCCCCGCTTTCCTACTGGCAGCCACCCCGCCATGAGCGAGGTAGGGTTTTGTCTGCATTGGGCAATGCGGGCGGTAAGAGTGGAGACAAATGCTTTGGGCTGGTTTTCCTTCTCCCCCCGAAACACCACCCAAGCGTTACCTTTGGGGCTTTCTGGAAAGGTTTCGGGAAAATGGCTACGTCTCTGCCCGCCTAGGAATCCGGGGTTCATCTCCGAATTCATCTAGACTACCGTGCCTTCTCGAGCAGTCCTTGCTATCAAAGGAGTAGGTAGGAGGGAAGTTCAAATATGATTCTTTATGAAATAGCAAGTTTAGTGCCTTCGGGAAGGCTATAGCCCGGCGCAAGTAGGTAGCAGCTTTGTGCCGTTCCTTGCGGTTGTTTAGACTTTTCGTGTACGCCACGAACAACAGTATCTGATCCTATTTTACGTGTCAGAAAAGAAGGCAGCCTCTGCCAGCCTAATTATTACTGTTGGGACGTGTGGAAACGCTCTTCGTTGAGAAACGAAGACTTAGGTGGAAATTACAGCCAAAAGGCATTTTAATACGGACCTCAAAATCCGTGAGATTTTTCTTTTAGAATTCAAATTCTGAGCTATCAGACTAAGGGCGATGTGCAGTTTCATCAGGCCCTGGAGCTCTGACTGCTCTGGTGTCGCAGGGGCCGGCAGCTCTCGGCAGTGAAAGCCTCTCGCCAAGATGCGGGAAAAATCGATCTCATGCTCATCCCAAAACAGCGATCGAACGGCTTAGACACTGCTACCATCCCCTCCGGTTGGGCTATCCCCTGGGGTTTATATCTGGGCAAAACCCCGAACCGGTTCTCACTTTTCCCTCATGAAAGTCTATGCAGAAACGGCCATGGGGACCGACCGGCGAAACGATCAGTCCCAGCAAAACCTCCGTGTTGTCCCGACTCCCGTGCCCGCAGCACCTCGGGCTGAGAGCGGGGCCCGGCCTCCCCCGAGCCGCGCCGAGCTGGGCCTCTGCCCCGGCGCCGCCCGCTGTCTTTCGCCTGTGGGGGCAGCGCTTGGACAAGGCCAAAGTCAGGAGCACGGGAAGGGCAGCGCTCGGCCCGGCCACCTGGGGAGGCACCGGCGCCCGGCCCCTCGGCCCTGCGCCTCCGGGGCCCGCCGCGCCGCCTCGGGGGCTGCTGGCGCCCGGCGAGGGGCGCGGGGCCGCTCTTTCCCGGGACAGGAACCTCCCTGCCGCGCCCGTG
>VZUI01061595.1:0-22252 GCA_013401135.1 Cettia cetti
GGGGGTCCGGGGGCTGGGGGAGGGGGTCCCGGGGCTGAGCCCGGCCCGGAGCAGCCGGGTTGGAAGCAGCAGCCAGCCATGGATGCTCCCACGACTCTGCCGCTGGCTGAGCCAACATCCAGCCGGCTCTTCGTGTTTAATTTTCACTAATCTGTTTGGGTTTTTTTAATTATCTGCAAACAAGGTGCCTTCTTCGTGGAATAACAATGGTGCTGAGGACAGCGAGCAGTGGGCGGCCGGGCTGAGCCCACACCCCTTCCCTGCCGCTCAGCAGCGCTCCGAAACTTTGCCCAGGAGTTGTTTGTCTGTCCTCATCCATCATCAATCGCGGGATTCCGCCCTGCTAAGCAGCATCTGCGTGCAGCATCTCCCGACAGCGGGAGCCAGTCCTGCCGAGCCGTGTCAGAGCCTTCGCAATCACCCTGCGCTGCCGAGCTGGAGGAGGGCATAAATACAAGGCTCTTTAATAAGATGAAAAGAGCCCTTTCTTTCCCCACTGGTTTTCTGCTTGCTCTTTCATGCTGCCGGAGCCCTGGGGTTGTGTCAGGGCCTGCCTCTCCGTGGGCTGACAGGTTTCCTAACTCCCCTCCCTGCACTGTCAGCACAGTATCAGGAACAGCAAATACCAGTTGCAGCAGCTGGAGGAGGAGGAAGCCGAGGCCGGAGCAGTCCCTGGCCTGGTGTGTTTGGGTTTTTTCCTCCAAATCATCCTCAGTGGCACCGGTGACCCGGAGAAAACCCTGTGCCCTGATGTGTGCAGCAGAAAAATGGGTCTAATCCCCTTTCCCTGTCTCCTCCAGAGCTGGCTGCATGTTTGATTCATGTCAGCGGCTTGGCTGGTGACTGCGGGATGAATGACACTATATAAATGCAAAGTGTTATTAATATTTCATGTTGTAGTGAAAATGTACTAATGGGGCTTGTTCCTGGAAGATAAAGTGCTGCCATTAATACACCTTTGTGTCCCCTGCGCTGGGGACTCACCTGTGGGGGGATGGAGGGGGCTCTACCCGGAGCAGAAACTGCCCATCACACCTGGCACCGCCCCAAAGAGGGGATTTCAACCCGGAGAGACACAAAGAGTCACTTCTGACACCCACAAAATTTGGGGTCCCTGGGGCAGAGTGTCCCCCCACCCACTTCTGGGTGCTGGTGGATGGGAGCTGCTCTGGGTCCCCCCTGCCTGCCCGGGGGGGACACAGCCCCTGGGGACCCCCTTCCCGGCACAGCCACTACACAGGCACGTTAAAAAAAAAAATAAAAATGGGCTTGTTTGATTTCAAACTGCAGAACTCTTCCCTGGAGCCATCCGCAAACAGTGGTAATTTACTTTACAGCTGTTTAGATTTGTTTGTCTACATTTTTTTTCTAAACCCCAGCAGAATTGCAAATGAAATGTGTGTTTGCTCCTCAAATGACTCCAGCCCTACCTGAACTCCTGCAGCCCACACCTCCTTGGACCTCCTGCCCTCTGACCCCCATCCCTGCACCCCACAGCTGTGGGGTGGGGGTCAGACCTCAAAGAGGGGGTTCTCTGACCTGGGGGTTTGTCTTGGGAGGGCTCCTGATTCTGGTACCAAGGAGGAGTGGTGGGGAAGGGTCTTGTGCCAGCTTGCAGGTGAGGGGGTCACAGGTAAGCAGTTAATTACTTGCCAGTGAAATTATCAACTGCAACCCACTTATCAGAGGGTGGTGAGGGATAAAGACTCTGCTAAATTATGGCCACGGTGCAAAGTTTCAATAAAAAAGGATTATAAAGGGCAGGCAGGGACTCCCAGGGCTTCGGCCACTTTGGAGCAGGAGGAGATGGGTGCAGGGAAGGCGTGGAGGGACCCCAGGTTGTGCTGAGCATCCCTGCAGAAGCTGAGGACAGACAACCCTGAGCTCCCACCCCTCCCCACGGCGGAGCAGCCGGCTCAGCCCTTCCCGGCACGGCAGCACTGCGGGGCCGCCCTTCGCCCGGGGAAATCTGGCATTCCGTGGGACACGTGGGGATCCGCCTGGAGCCTCATCCCTTCCCCCGGGAATCTCCTCCTCGCTCCCAGGAGCGCGGGGGTGACTCAGGAGCTGTCTCTTGCGCCGGGCGATGCGCTCCTGCCCCGGGCAGGTGCCGAGCCGCAGCAGCGCCGCGGAGGGACGCCCGCAGGTGAGCGGCCTGGGGACCCCCTCTGCCGAGACCCCCGGCCCCGGGGAGGTGGGGAGGGCTCTGGGGAAGTGCGTCTGCCCAGCCTGGCACCAGGGAGACGGGCACGGCCTGCGCTGCTGCCGGCAGCGTGCACAGGGAAGGAGGAATCGGGGTTTGCACGTTCCTCCAGGGAGCCACCGGCTGCCACGGGTGGGATCAGAAGCGGGAGCGCCCGTGGTCACTCCAGCCCTGCGGGTGGGTGCTTTGGCTGAGCAGGGGATGTGTTCACCCCTCGGAGAGGGGGAACCTTGTTATTTCACTGGTATTTAAAGGGAGCCAGAGCCAAACGCCGCCCTGGGAGTGCTGCTTGGCTGCAGCTCCACGGCGCACGGGGTGCGTTTATCCGGCACGATGCAAGCCGGGGTCAAACCGGCCGGGCAGGGGCCTGGGGCTGCTGAAAATCGCTTGTTTTGCCTGCCCTGCCCCACGGCAGCTCCTCGGCGTTGCAGGGGCTGTGCAGCCCCCCAGCCCAGCCGCTGCCTCTGCCCTGCCGTGGGCTCCCCGCTGCGGGGGCACGGCGCGGGGACCCGGAGCGGTGACACCGGGCTCGCCTGCGCCGGCCGGGGGAGCACGGAGGCGCCGGCGGATTCCAGCGATGGGAGAGGAGCGCAGCCGGGTGAGGCACGCCCCGGCTGCTCCTATTTGTTGTCCGCCTGGGCCAGGCCTGGCAACGTAAGGAAGATTAATAACAAATACCTGGGCAAGGAGGCGGGAGCCGGGGCGGGATGGGGCCGAGCCGTGCACCGGAGGCGGCGGCGGCTGTGGCAGAAACCCCGAGCGTGGTCAGCTCCCCGTGCTCCCAGAGCTGGGGATGGTGCTTGGAGGAGATGTGTCACCCAGAGCAGCTCTGTGCTGTCACCGGCGTCCCTGCACAGGTCAGGGGTGTCCCAGGAGCATGGCTCGGTGCTTTGAGGCACACAGGGGCTCCAGTGGGAACCTCTTGCTGTGTCTTTGGTGTCACAGTGTCTTCTCTCCTCCCAGGCTGGCTAACAGGATCGGGGAGCCATGAACTGGGGGGTGTTTGAGGGGCTCCTCAGCGGGGTCAACAAATACTCCACAGCCTTCGGCCGCATCTGGCTCTCCGTGGTCTTCATCTTCCGCCTGCTGGTTTACCTGGTGGCGGCCGAGCGCGTCTGGAGCGATGACCACAAGGACTTCGATTGCAACACGCGGCAGCCGGGCTGCACCAACGTCTGCTTCGACCACTTCTTCCCCGTCTCCCACATCCGCCTCTGGGCCCTGCAGCTCATCCTGGTGACGTGCCCGTCCCTCCTGGTCATCATGCACGTGGCCTACCGGGAGGCCAGGGAGCAGAGGCTGCGTGAGACCAAAGGGGACGGCTATCGCTGCATCTACCCCAACCCCGGCAAGAAGCGGGGCGGGCTCTGGTGGACCTACCTGCTCAGCCTCATCTTCAAGGCCGGCGTGGACGTGATCTTCCTCTACATCTTCTTCCGCTTCTACAGGAACTACACCCTGCCCCGGGTGGTGAAGTGCCAGCTGCCGCCCTGCCCCAACGTGGTGGACTGCTTCATCTCCCGGCCCACCGAGAAGAACATCTTCACCCTCTTCATGGTGGTCACCACCTGCATCTGCGTGCTGCTGAACCTCATCGAGGCCACCTACCTGATCGGGAAGCGGTGCCACGAGTGCCAGCGGGCCAGAGGAGGGGACAGCCGGCGGCACAGCCACAACACCTGCGCCGACCCCGTGGGCACGGATGGACAGGTGTTCCATGGGGCAGACTACAAACCCCACCCCACCCCGCTCACAGACTCCTGCCCCAGCACGCTGTCCGAGGATGAGGCTCATTCCTAGAGCTGCCCAGGAGAAAGCAGGAGCTGCTCACCTGGCCTGCAATGTCCTGGCTGCTCTTGTTCCTCTGTGCCCCCGTGCAGGAGTGCTGAGGGTGGCAGCACCCTGGAGCTGGGCTGTGCCCGAGGGGTCTCTGCCTCTCCTGTCCTGGGAAAGGCATTTATATCATCCTGCAGAATTTGGGGTAAAGCTGTGGGGCACACACTGGCCCTGGGAGTGACAGGGAGCAGCAGCTCCACAGCAGCTGTGAACTGACAGTGGTGCCCGGACTCTGAGCCTGTACCAGCCAGGACAGACACCCTGATCCCCCAGGAAACCCCTCTTCCTGTCTCACCCTACATCAGCCCCTCCGTGGGTGTCAGGGCCACCCCACACTGATGCAATTGTCATTAATAACACTCATTAGCTGAGTGGGGACAGGAGCAGGTCCCTGGTGCCGCAGCCACCGCGGCGAAGTGCGGGCGTGAGGATCCAGCCAGGCAGGCAGAGCCCGCTGTGGGCTGCTGGATCATCCTGCCTGGCCAGGGCAAAGCACCTGAGCAAAACAGCCAAACACGGGAGAGGACAAACACCCCAACCATTGATTAAACAATAACATTAAATGGCAGAATCTGATCTCCTTGATTGTTGTAATACATCGTGCTGGGCCGTGACACGGGCGCTGCTGCCATTTCCGAGGCCATCAGAGGGAGCTGAGCATTAGCTGGCATGAATAATTAACAATCATTTCATGGCAAATGCACTCACAAGTAACATTAACATTGAACACGCAGCTCGATCTGTTGCTGGTTTTGCTTTACTCAGAGGGTGTGATAATTATTTTTTCCATGAGCAGTGACGGTGCCAGTGCTCGCTGGCTCTGTCCCAAAGGAAGGGGCACAGGGGGCATGGGAACATCACCACTGTGTCCTTTATGTGACTGATTCCCAGTGACAGATCCACTGAGACCCTCCATGGGCAAAGCTGAGCCCTTCCCTAGGGCCCATCCTGGGGAAAGGACCAGCTGGATGTGCTGGACAGGAGGGATGTGGCCAGGGGGATGCCAGGGAAGGGAAGCCAAGAGCAGGTGGGGCTGCAGCACTGCTGGATGGGAGGGCAGGGGCTGAAGCAGCACTGATGGGGCTGAGGATGGGGGAGAAGCCCTGGGGGGACCCCAGCCACACAGCCCTCAGAGCCCACAGCAGCTCCTTGTGCTGACAGCAGTGATTTTGGGGAATTTTGGGGCCACAGAAGCAGATGGTGAAAACCAAAATTTTTTCCACTTCTCAGGGCGATCTGTGCTGGCTCTGCCTTCCTTCCATCCACTCCTGCTGCTGAATTATCCACCTGAAAGTTTTCTTTATGAAGCCTGTAACGTCACAGGACACAAGTTGTTCTTTGTGTGCGAGCCAGTGCCCCGATTTAAAGAGCATGGGCTGGGCTGTTTGTTTTCCAGCAAGGTTGGCCACTCCTGCTCCAGGCTGGAGAGTGAAACCCCGAGGGCTTCCCCTCTGCAGACACTACTGGGGGCAGAGATGAGCCCCAGAAAAAACATCCTGTCCCACTTCTGCACGTCAAAGCACAGCTGGAGCTGCTGTGAGACACCTGAAGATCCACTTGCTGGATGTTGTTGTGCTGTTTTGTCGTGCTCAGAGCAAACATTTCAGAGCTCTGGGTGTCTTGCACCATCCAGGCATGGGATAAGAAGAGGTCAGCGAGAAAAATGGGAGCACTTGACTGCTCCTTTTGATACTGGTGCTGCAAAATCAGGGCTCTGGGTACTGGGATAGCTCCTGGGATGCAGAGGCAGGACCAGGGTCAGCAAACCAGGGAGTGTGTCACAATAAAAGCTGAATATTTCCCAGATTTGACATCCTCACACAGGAAATTCCCTGTATTTGCTTGTTGGGTCCCAGAAGACCTCCTAAATTTTGGGGTGAGGGGATTTCAAAGAAACTCATCACTAACTCCAGCCCTGGCAGGGATGTGGAGGGGGCTGCGTGCACAGGTCAGGGGTAGCTTGGCTTTCTCAGCCTGGGTTTGTTTCTGCCCTGGCCAAACCCCCCCTGTTTCTGGGAATTGAGGAGAAACTCTCTGATTTATGTCCAGCTCTGGCTGTGGGCTCCAGGATCCCATGACTCCTCTGCCCCCATTCTTGCGGGGGAGTCTGGTCCCTGGGGAGTGGCCCTGCAGCAGGACAGCTGCTGGCAGCCAGAATCCTGCCATGCCCCACTTGAGACCCTTCTAAAGAGACTTTGAGGTTTCCCTGCTGGTTTGGCCTCCTCCTGCTCCACTATTTGGGTTTTTTCTTTATGGGCGAGCCAAGGTTGGGCCTCCCTTAAATCACTGGGGTGTTTCAGTGTTCACATCTGGCACTGAGGCTTTCACCTGTCACCCCACTGTGCTGGAGGAGGGTGGCAGCAGGGTGACATGTCCTGGGCACGTCCCTGAAGCTCCCAGGTGCTGACATCTGCAGAACCACGCTGGCACCTTGTCCCTGCGCCCACACTGGCAGAGGGATGGTGGAGGGGACGCAGGGATGTGCCCCTTGATGGATTTATAGATTTACCCAAACACCCAGCTCAGCATTTCAAAACACTGCAAAGCACCGGGTGTTTCCGCTCCCCACCCAACTGCCCGAGGGAAATCTCCTGCCCGTGCCAAACGCACCTGAACTTTCTCACCGTGGCCACACGGCCGCTCCTGCAACTCCAAAACTGCAGGCAAGAGGCTGCCCAGGGGCGAGCTGGCCCTGCTCTTCTCCCGGCCCTTACAAGGTTTGGCCGTGGGGCGGGCAGCAGCTGCCTCTGCAAGGAATCAGAGCTGCCAGTGCTTCTGCACACTTCCCTCTCTCCAAGGTTTTCCACCTCACATCCCCCAGATTCCTGTGAACTCCTGCCACACCGCACAGCTCTCTGCAACAACATAGCTCAAATTCCTGCCCCAGGCAGCTCCGGGGTGAAGGAAGGCTCTGGAACCCCTGCTTGGCTCTCACCCGCGATTGGGGTGCCCGTGTCTGTCCCCTCCCCTCCAGCCTCACTCCCTCCTGCACCCCCAGGGTTTGCTTTGTGTCTCCTGGGCTCCCATTGCCGTGTGTCCTGCCTGGCAAACCCCGACGGGCTTTATTTGACCTCCTGGAGACAAAAAGCCTCCGGGTAAGTGGCTCCTTGTCTGCCAGGAGAGCGGGGAGCAAATCTCTGAGCCTCCAAGCACCCCGGGGCTCTTCAGACGTGTCCCCATGGGAGGGGCGGCCCTGGCGAGGTGCCTGTGAGGCTCCAGCAGGGCTGCTCAGCCCCAGGGTGTGCCGGAGGATTCCAGGGATGCCTCGGGGCACTCTAGAAACCAGGTGAGGAAGAGAAGCACATTCCTACATCTGATCCACGGGACATCCGGTGGGATGGGGCTGACTCAGGCTCCTGGCAGCCCCCGGTGCTCTGTGAGAGGGATCCCCCCTCAGGGACACATCCCAGGTCCCACGGGGGTGCGGAGTGAGGCAGCAGCAGAGCAGGGGACCCTGAACAGGGACCCTGCTGCCACCCTGCTCCATGGGAAAGGTCCCACCTGGCCACACCGGCCCCGCCAGGGCGGTGCCTGCGAGTTCCTGCAGGCTGGAGATACCGATGAGCTGTTGCAAAACTATTACTAAGGCAAAATCATTTTAAAAGTGGGTTATAATTGCGTAATCTGGGACTCTCAGCAGTGGTGGCTGCTGGGCCCACAGCTGGGGGCAGCGCCCGGGCTCCGGTGCTGCTGCTGAGCCTGCAGTGCCCAGACCGTCCCTGCAGGGGATGGGACATCACCTGGAAGGAGCTGCTGGTGTTTCCCGTGGAGGAATCCGTCTCTGCTGATCTCCCTGCGGGATTTGACCCGCCTTTTGTTGCTCATGCCGAGCGTGTGCGCGCTTGTGCGCAGCAGGAACCTCTCCGGGAGCTGTTTGCCAGACTCACCCAGCGACTGGGAACCAAACCAAGCACCCTTCCCCTCCCCTCGCACGCTCAGACAAACCCTGGCTGTGCAGGAGGAGCTTCTCTGCTCCGAGAGGCGCCCGGATCCCGACTCCTTCCTCCGGCTTTCCCACCTGGACAGGTACCCCGGGGCACGGGGGCGCTGGGGCTGCCAGGGGTGAGGGGGGAAGCCCCGCGGGGTAACGGGTGGGAGCTGTGTTAAGGTGATACCTGGGGCTGCTGTGACTGTGGGGTCAGAGGTGGGGATGCCAACCTCACACAGTGCCACGTCGGGACCCCACAGGCCGTGCCGGGGTCCCCACGCCACGCGGTGATGCAGGCACAGCGGGGCACCCCAAGGAGCAGCAATGGCCACCCCAGCTCTTGCAGCTCTGTCCCACTCCCAAAAAAGGCAGAGACCCCCCCGGGGAAAGCGATTGTGCTGAGTTTGTGCCCCAGGTGGGAGCTGGGCGCTGCCGGCTCCAACGCCCTGCGCCCACACGGGGCAGGACCGGGCCGTGACGCAGCGGGTTGGCATCCCGGGGGCTGGCAAGGGCTCCTCTGCGGGAGGCAAACCAGCACTGCCGGCACAGCTGAGCACACCTGAGCGCTGCCCTGGCTCTGCCTGGCCGCCATCCAGCACCGGGGGGCCTGCGGGGCTCACACGGTGCCGCACACTCCCCCTGCCACCGGGGCTGGCACGCAGCTTGGCACGGAGGAGCAAAGCTGGGCTGAACTGGGCACACAGGTGGGTTATGGGCAGGTGGGTGCTGGGTTGGTCTCCCTGGCACCAGGTTTGGGGTCATGGGCGAATTGGCGGGCTGGTGAGGGGGTGCAGGCTCTGGGGGCATGGTTCCATCAGCACCAGCTGTCGGGGGAAAAACAGCAGCTCCCCTCTCCCAGTTTTAAATCCAAAGGTTGGGTGGGAACACAGTGATTGCTCCCCACCCTGAAGGGTTTGCCAGGGAGGACGATTTGGTTTCAGACAGGCAGTGAGCAAAGGTGTGTAGGCACGGGAGAGACACAGCCCTGGCACCCGGCACAGGCTGCCAGGGACCCCAGCCTGGGGCCCCTCAGCTCAGCCACACTTCCCAGTGCGTCCCTGGGCCAGAAGTGTGGGAGCACAGCCACAGGTTTGAGGCTGTGGGGTGGCCCTGGATAAGGACAGGCTCTCCCGGAGCGCTCCGTGGGCTCCGGGCAGTGCTCCAGGTTCTGTTCCATCCCCACAGCCCTGCAGCACACCGGATGAGAGGACCCTGATCACCAGTTCAGCACCGTGCCCTGGCTATGCCCCTCGCTGGACACTTCCCACCCCACAGCCCCCGGTGAGCGGGGAAGGAGCCTGAGCCTCCTCCAGGTACGTCTGGGAAGGCACTGGGTGGGCAACAGGCAGCAGCAATTCCTTAAAAGTGGGAGCGACGCAGCGTTCTGTGAATCTCTCTGCCAGGGCAGACACCTCCACAGCCCAGAGGGTTCTAAAAACCACCCGGGTTTGTAAATCCAGGTGCAGTAAAGCTCCGGGCCAGGCTTAGCGTGGCTCCCTCCTCACACGGGGCTGCCCCAGGTGGAGCTGCAGAGCCGGTTTGGCCGTTGGGACCTCCGGAGTTGCTGCCGGAGCAGGAGCAGAGTGCTGGCCAGGGTGACATGCTGCTGACACACGGACTGTGACACACACAGACTCTCACTTTCTGCAGTCCCACTGTCACCTGTGTTTGGGCTGCCTCAGGTATCACTTGTGAGACAGAAAACAGGTCCCTGTGGCATGTCCCAGCGCCCCAGCACTGCAGCAGCAGCCATTTCCCCTCTGGCTGCTGATCCTGGCCTGCTCCAGCAGACCGTGCTGCCAGCTTGCACCAGCACACCATCAGGAGCTGCTGGCAGGGACTCGGCTGAGAGGCTCATCCCTGGCAGCAAAGGCTTCCTCAGAAGGAAGTGCAGGGAGATGGAGTCACCTCTGTCACCAGGAGTGTGTGAGGATGGGCTCTGCTGTCTGCAGGGGTGAAGAGCCCCATCCTAGATGAGTGCAATGTGCTGGGGGAGAGGGTTCAGAGCTCCATGAGGTTCAGTGCAGCGGGAGACGTGCGGCCCCAGGGGTGCCCCCATTGCTGTCACCCACCGCTCCCTCTGCCTCTCCAGGTCGGGTGACTCTGGTCTCCCTCGGCTGCCATGGATTGGAAAACGCTGCAGGCGCTGCTCAGCGGGGTCAACAAGTACTCCACAGCCTTCAGCCGCATCTGGCTCTCCGTGGTCTTTGTCTTCCGTGTGTTGGTCTATGTGGTGGCGGCCGAGCGCGTCTGGGGCGATGAGCAGAAGGATTTTGATTGCAACACGAGGCAGCCGGGCTGCACCAACGTCTGCTACGACCACTTCTTCCCCGTCTCCCACATCCGCCTCTGGGCCCTGCAGCTCATCTTTGTCACTTGTCCTTCCCTCCTGGTCATCATGCACGTGGCCTACCGGGAGGACCGCGAGAGGAAGAACCGGGAGAAGAACGGAGAGAATTGCCCCAAGCTCTACAGCAACACGGGCAAGAAGCACGGCGGGCTGTGGTGGACCTACCTGTTCAGCCTCTTCTTCAAGCTTGTCATAGAGATCCTGTTCCTCTACCTCCTCCACAAGATGTGGGACAGCTTCGATTTGCCACGGCTGGTCAAGTGCTCCAACGTGGATCCCTGTCCCAACACCGTGGACTGCTACATCGCTCGGCCAACCGAGAAAAGGGTCTTCACCTATTTCATGGTCGGAGCCTCCTCCATCTGCATCGTCCTCACCGTCTGTGAGATCTTCTACCTCATCTTCAAGAGAGCTGTCCGGAGGGCCAGGAACTGGAGGAAATCCACCAAGCGCTCCGTCAGCTACAGCAAGGCCTCCACCTGCCACTGCCATGTCAAGTCAGAGGAGAAGGACAGCAAGTCCCAGCCTAGGTGTGTGGCAGCCCTGACTGCTGTGTGAGGGGTGTTGGGAAGGGCGGGGGGGGGAAGAGGTGTCCTGGTATGTGCCAGGGATGGTTGGCACCACAGGTGACCACCAGTGATGCCACCACCAAACTCTTCAGCCAGGACCTCGATGGCTGTAAGGGGAGGGGGACACATCCATGGGAATTCTCCTGCTTGGGGCCACAGGCACATCCCTGGTATCCCAGTGGTGTGGACACGCTGGGTGGCAGGTGGGTGCTGGCTGCCCGTGGCCATGCCTGAGGGTGTCTGTTCTTCCCACAGAGAAGAGCCGTGAGCTCACCCATCCCAGCCGGTTCACATTCCCCTCAACTTGGCTTTTCCAGCCTGCCAAATCCCCAAAACCTCAAGAGTCGACCTCTGTGAAAAATGACTAAACCCAACAAAGTAATGTCCCTGGAGAGACACCCACAGGTGCCTGAGCAGACGCAGGTAAGGCAAGGGCAGCCCCAGAGCTCTCAGGTCACACAGATCCTCCGTGTCCAGCAGCTTTTCTTGGGTCCTGCAGCTCTGCTGCTCCCATGCTGGCTGTGAGTGCACCCAGCGGGTGCCCAGCCAGGGCTGGTGTCACCCAGTGGGTGCCAGTCCTCCCAGCCCACTGTGCCTCACACAGTGCCAAGCATTGCTTTCTTTTGTACCAAGAAACCAAAGGAATTCTGGGCTCCATGGCCAGAGCTCTCTTCATGCACCCAAAGTAACAACAGAGGGCCAGGGCTCCAGTCTGTTGCCTGTTCTGCTGGCCCAGTTTGCCCAGTTTGCCATGTCTGGGGCAGGGCAGCTTCACCCCCTTGGCCCTTACAAGCACCAAGCCGTGTCCTGCCCAAATGCCTTTCCTGGCTCTGCTGCTTCCCTTGGTGCCTCCATGTCCCCCCTCACCCCAGATGCACATCACACGTGGCACAAGCTACGGATCCAAAAGGCCAAGAAATGTGTTTGGGGACACCAAGATCTGCTCTGCATGCTGGAAATCGGGGCACTGGTGAGGGCAGAAGACGTGGATTTGCAGAGGTTCCTCAGGAGCCTGCAGCCAGGTCCAGGCATCGGTCGAGCCCACAGCCGAGCTCATTCCGCCCGTTCCGCCTCTCCCAGCTTGTCACGCCTCGTTAAACTTTAATTCAGCAGAACCTCACGGTGGCCCCCAAGGAAATCAAGGAGGGATGAGCATCAATTATTTACTAAACCTTGATAAATATTACAATAAATAGAAATGATTTCCATTTAATCTCTCCTTAAGCAGCACTAGTGGAAAGTTCGCCGTTCCCAGCTCCGCTCGGCCCGCCCGCGTTTCACAGCCCCACGAGCCTGTCGGGGTGTGCTGATCCCCCGACAGCAAAGCTCCGTCCGGAGCCTGCGGGGGAGATCCCGGCCGGGCTCCGGTGGGGCTGAGCCCGAGAGCCGGCGGGACGCGGGATCGCAGCCGGGCTCCGGTGGGCTCAGCCCGGGAGCCTGCGGGATGCGGGAGGGGGGCCAGGCTCCGGTGGGCTCAGCCCGGGAGCCTGCGGGATGCGGGACCGCAGCCGGGCTCCGGTGGGGCTCCAGCACCACCCAGCGCCCGCCGCGCCGCACGGACCCTCGGGGGCAAACCACGAGCGCCGCAGCCGCGGCTCGGCCGGGGCGGACAAGGACCGAACATCCCCGGGACATCGGGCGGAGGACGGAGCGTCCCCAGGACACCCCGCCGGGCCGAGGATCCCGTGACACCCGGCCGGGCGGGGAATTAAACATCCCCAGGACACCGGGCGGGGGACGGAGCATCCCGGGGTCTCTGGCTCGGCGGGTTCGCCCGGTGGCGGAGCCGCAGCCGGAGACGGGAGTGCGGGAGCTTCCCACCGTTCCCCCCGGCTGCGGCCCCGACGAGTCCGGCCGCCCCCGCCCCGCCCGCCGGGGCCGCCCCCTCGTCCGGGGGCCGCGGGAGGGGGCGGCCCCGCACACCTGCGGCCCGGCCCGGCCCGGTACTAAGCCCCGGCCCCCAGTTTCCTGCCCGCGCTCCTCCTCCGGCTTCCCCAGGCCCCGAACAACCAGAGCCACCCGGTCCGACCCCTCACACTCAGGGACGTGCCCGGAGCGGCGGAGGTGAGTGCGGGCACCCGGGACCGCTTGGGGACACCGTGCTGGGGACGGGACACTCCGTCACGCCACCGCTGCCTTTACCCGCAGAGCCGGCGCTTCGGTGCTTAATTAGCAGCGGTTAATGAGGAGCCGGGGCTGCGGCCGCCCTGTCCCTCCCTCACAGCCGGGCTGAGCGCCCCGGGGTGCGGGCTTGGCTGCCCAGGATCCCGGGAGTGGCGGCAGGGTGGTGAGCGGTGCCGGGGATCCCCTGGGGAGGGGGCTGGGAGTCCATCGCCCCGCAGCAGGGTGGGGCTGTCCGTTCAGTTTGGGGTGATCCCTGAATAGGCACCGGGGTGGCAGTTGTACCCCAAGGGGTTGTGCTTCCCCTCTACACCATCCTGCTCTCTGCTTTTTAGGAAAGCCAGGGCAGCAGCAAATTTGTGAACCTCCACGGTGCCTCCTCTGCAGGTGCCCTGAGCTCCCTGGGCAGCCCCAAAAGAGCTCCCCGGAGCGGCCAGGACAGCCACCAGCTGTGGGTGCTGCTGGGAGGGGAGAATCCCTTTCTCTCCCAGCCCCCTGTCCCCGCACTGTGTAGGAGGAGCCCTCCAGGGCTCCCAAACGCTGCCTGGAACCCTCCGTCCCTCCCTCAGAAGTGGGATGTTCCTCAGGGGCTTTGCTGGGGCACTGCAGAGCAGCCACACTCTGAACAAGCACGGGGTTTCGGTGGCCACATCCGCCCTGTGCTCCCCAGCATGGAAACAGGGAACTGACGTGGCTGCTCTCTTCTCCCTGCTGGCAGAGACAGAGGGTTCCTAGAAGATGGGTGACTGGGAATTCCTGCAGAAGCTGCTGGACCAAGTCCAGGAGCATTCGACGGTGATCGGGAAGATCTGGCTCACCGTGCTCTTCATCTTCCGCATCCTCATCCTGGGCCTGGCCGGGGAGTCCGTGTGGGGGGACGAGCAGTCAGATTTCGTGTGTAACACCAAGCAGCCAGGCTGCACCAACGTCTGCTACGACAAAGCCTTCCCCATCTCCCACATCCGCTACTGGGTGCTCCAGTTCCTCTTTGTCAGCACCCCGACCCTGATTTACCTGGGCCACGTTGTCTATCTCTCCCGGAAGGAGGAGAAGCTGAAGAAGCAGGAGAGCGAGCTTCGGGCTGTCCACAGCAAGGATCCAAAGATCGAGCAGGCCCTGGCAGCCCTGGAGAAGAAGATGTCCAAGATCTACGTGACGGAGAGCGGGCGGCTCAAGATCCGAGGGGCGCTGATGTGGACGTACATCACCAGCGTGATCTGCAAGAGCATCTTTGAGGCCGGGTTCCTGGTGGGCCAGTGGTACCTGTACGGCTTCTCCATGGTGCCCCGCTACGTGTGCAAGAGGGACCCCTGCCCCCATCAGGTGGACTGCTTCATCTCCCGCCCCACCGAGAAGAGCATCTTCATCATCTTCATGCTGGTGATGGGCCTGATCTCCTTAATCCTGAACCTCCTGGAGCTCTTCCACCTCTGCTGCAAGAACCTGCTCAGCAACATCAAGAAGGCGTCGGGGCCAGCCGGAGCGGGCCAGGACACCTTTGTGGATGACATGGCCTCGAGTCCCTACGCGCCCAAGCACTACCCCTTCCTGCCCATGGCCGAGAGCCACGCGCCCTCCTACCAGACCTACAACAAGCTCTCCAGCGAGCAGAACTGGGCCAACTACCGCAACGAGGAGAACCTGGCACTGGGCAGGGACAGCAGGCCCCTGTCGGACCCCTACGGCCCCCAGCCTGCCGAAGCCTCTGCCCCGGAGGAGAAGCCGGGCAGCCGGCCCGGGAGCTCAGCCTCCAAAAAGCAATATGTGTAGTGCTGGGCTGGCCCCAGCTGGCAGGGGGACGTTCCTCGGTCCCTCGTGCCTGCCAAGGTGCTGGCTGTGGGCAGGCAGCTGCCTCCTGCCCGGTGCTGTGCCGTACACATCCCCCTCTGGAGGCTCCGGAGACCTGCCCGCCCCGGGGGTGGGATGCTCGGGAGCGCAGCCTCCGCTCTCGCCGGTTTTCCCCGCAGACCCTGCAAGGAAGGAAACTGCACAAAGTTCCCCGGGACGCCGTGTCCTGTGTGCCTTGCCGTGGGAAAGGGAGAGACCCCTGGAGCCAGGCCGTGGAACAGGCTGTCCCTGCGGCTGGAGGCTGCTGGCCGCTGGGAGCTGCTGTTCGGCCGCACCCCAGAGCCTCGGCCGGCACGAGAGCCAGGAGTGCCGCCGTGGGAAGCTGCTCCAGCCTCCACACGGAGCAGGCTGA
This sequence comes from Cettia cetti, assembly GCA_013401135.1. Taxonomy (NCBI): domain Eukaryota; kingdom Metazoa; phylum Chordata; class Aves; order Passeriformes; family Sylviidae; genus Cettia; species Cettia cetti. The sequence goes on from VZUI01061595.1 coordinate 15,208, forward strand.
GCCAGGGACTGCCGGGAAAAGCTGGGCTGGGGCAGTGCTGACCCATCCTGGCCACCGGCCCCATCCCGTTCCAGTGGCCCTGGCACCTGCCCAGGGGTTTCTGCAGAAGCTGCCCCCTCCCCATGGGACACAGAGGGGTTAAGGCAGCTCTCTTGTGACCAGCAGATCCCAAAGGCTGCAGGGTCACTGTGGGTGACCCAGGAGTGTGAGTTCCTCCCCTCCCAGTCCTGGGATCTTTCCCATGGGATGTGTGCCTTTAAGTTATTTTTAACCTGCTGGCCTGAGCGTGGAGTTTCTGCCTTAAAGCTGCAGTTTGCAGGGACTTTGGGGAGCCATATCCAGTCTGGCCATGTGCCTTGGAGCCCTGTGGGGTTTAGGGAGGAATCAGCTCAGCACCTGATAGTTTGGGGGTTTGGGGTTTTTATTACTTTGCACTAGTCATCTCCTGCTGTGGGCTGAGGGGCTGGGTGGGATGGAAGAACCGACTGTTGTTACAGGAGCTGTCACCCTGACTTCCCCAGCCCACTGACGCTGTTAGGGGGGATTGTCCTGCTGTGACCAAGGGGCTGCAGGTCCTGTGTGCCCCAGATGTGAGGGTGGGGTCTGGGCACTGCCCTCAGTGCTGTTTCCCTTCCCCTGGCAGACTCCGTGTTGCATCTTGTTGAATAAAGTTGGATGAATGAGAAAAGATGGAGGCGGTGTGACTGTGCTTCCTGCAGCCTCCAGCTGCCTCTGGGCGGGCAGGTGAGGGTTTGGGGCTGAGGGAGGGGGAAATGCTGTCCTCTGGGGGTGAAGGGAAAGTGGACACCCAGTTGTGCTGCAGGTGCCACTCACACACTGAAAGCACAACCCTCCCTGCTGTGGCCTCCTCTCCCTTTGAGCCCAGCCTTCACTCAGGGTTTTGACAGAACTGTCACGTCCCAGGCTCGTGGTGACCCAAAGCAGAGCTCAGCCCCTCTCCCTCCACTGCAGATAAACCCAGCAGAGGCCATGGAGCTGCTCGTGGCTGCATAATAGGTGGAAATGAGCCACAGATAAAGGCACACAATGTGGCTGGGGCTGTTGCTCAGTTCCCAAGCCAAGCCAGGCCAGAGCAGAGCCTGCTCTCTGTCGAGGGCCTCTCCAGTGAGGGTGGGACAGGCTAAAAATACCCTGGAGAGAATGAAATATGGGTGATATGGGGCAGTATCGCTGCCATCGGCCTCTGGAGGAAATGAGGAGGGAGGCACCCAGCTGCACTGCCCTTGGGCTGGCGGCCGAGCCCACCCTCGGCTTCCTCCCTGCTGGGAACAAGGGGTGAAACCCCCTGGGGTGGGGGTCTGGGCATCCCCCCAGCTCCCAGCTCTTCCCTGTGCCCTCCTGCAGGGAGCTGGGGTGGATCTGCTGTGGAAGGACCCTGCCCTGCTCCCACTGTCTCTGGAGAGACCCTGCCTTGCTCCCACTCTTGTCCAGTTGGGACATCCCAGGCCACCCCAGCGCCATGGGGGGCACATCCTCGTGCTCCCCAGGTGTCAGCAGAGCCCTGCAGCTCTGCGGGGAGCAGCCCAGTGTGCAGGGCCAGGAGGAAATGCCCCAGGGAAAGGGAACGGGGCAGCCAGGCCGTGTTTACCCTCCGCAGTGTCCCCGGGTCACCTCCCCTCTCCCGGACTCCTATTTGTGTTGGCTCCAGGGAGCATCACGCTTTTCCGAGCGACCCTGCAAGGTGAAAAACAAGACAGCCGAGACCCCCCCCACCCCTCCCCTTGCCTGGATGGAGTGCCCAGGGCTGCACAAACACAGCTCCGTGTCCCACTATTGTTCCCGTGTTGTGACAAAGTGGCTCGGGGCAGCTGCAGTGACCCCACGCCGCCGGGACGTGCTGCCAACAACAACAGCCAGGGGCTTACCTGCGGGGCAGGCTGGGGAGCGGGCAGCAGCGGGGCTGGGGTGGGCAGCAGCCCCCCCAGAAGGTGGGAGGGCAGCCCTTAGGCAAATAAAAGTTTGGAGCTGATAAGAGCCCAGGCTGTGCCGGCGGAGCCCTTTGGGGACAGATAGTGGCCTGACGGGCCGTTCTCACACCTCCAGGCTCCCTCCCGAGTAAACACACCCCTCTGGTCCCCTGTGGGAGCAGCACTCCTCCCCCAGCACCCAGCCTGGAGCCCCACGTTGGCACAGGCAGCCTGGGGGCTGTGGTGAGGGGCTCCCAGGGGCTCTGGCATCCCCAGAGTTAGGAAACACTTTGAGGCAGCTCCCCCAGTCCTGGAGGGACCACACGCTCCCCAGAATCCCAGTTCCTGCTGGGGGTGTTGGTCTAACACCAGTCACAGTCCCCAGGAGCCCTGGGGCTCCTCTGCAGGGAGGTTTCTGCCCTCCTCCCACTTAGGACCAGTCCATGCCAGGCACCCTGCCCAGCTCTGCCATGGCCTGGCACAGAAGGCTGCCCTGCCTGAAGTGCTCTGCCTGAAGTGCTGGCCAAGCATCAAGGAGTTTATTTTTAAGCTTTCCCAGCATACAGCAATCAGCAAGTGTTTAAATCCTACCCACTCAGGAAGAGCTGAGGCGGGAGCAGGATCACAGCTGAGAGGGAAGAAGGGCAGAGAGCTGGGCAGGAGGGTGCCAGGCAGGGCCACAGCACGGCCACACTTGCCCACAGGGCCCTGTCAATGCCCAGGTGTGTCCTCAGGGGGAGTGGGAGCAGTCAGGAGCATCCTCCTGGGCCAGTCACAGAACCCTGACCCCAGCACTCTGTGCCCACTGTCGGGGCAACCCCAAACCAGGAATAATCCTGCCCTTTCCAGCTGCTGTCGATGGTGCACAGCAAGGGAAAAGCAAACCCCATGGAGCTCCCCTCCCCAGGGTTATATTTAGCCCTCCACAGCATCCCTTCATGCACGGGCATGGCAGACAATGCAGCTCCTGTGAGAACTGCAGGAAGGAGGAAACAAACTCAATAGCTGCATCCTGACATTGTGGCTCTCCCCTGGCCGTTTCCTCATCTGGAGGCAGCAGGACTGCAGTGCCCAGCAGCCTGTGCCCACCCTGGCATGGATCCTAACCCCAGCAGCAGCTCAGGGCATCATCCTGAGGCAACACCAGGCAAGCAGAAGCTGCTGCCTGCAGAGCCATGGGGAGATCCATGTGGCCTGAAAACAGGGACCCACAGTGGCCCTGGAGTGCTGGGGATAGGGAATCACCCCTGAGCTGTACCTGCAGAAGAGCCAGTGCTGAATGGAAAGGGAACACGTTCCACTACAGCTGTCCCCAGCTATGGCTCGAGGGATGTGACTTGGTGTAGTGCAGAGCTGCTCCTCTCCCACAGCACCTCAGGGCTTTTGCTGGCCACAGAAGGAGCCACCAGGCACAGCATGGAGGGAGCCACAGCAGGAAGTGAGACGTGGAGGCTGGGAAAGACTTGGCTGCTCTCAGGGAAAGGGCAAAACCAGAGCCTGGGAAAAGCCTCGGCTGGGAGGGAGCAGAAGTCTCCAGGGGCTGAGGGGAACACACTGAGGGAATGTTCTACTCGCTCTCCAGGGCAGCCAGGGTGAGCACCCGCCGTGCCCTGGGGCTGTGGGCAGGTCAGGGTGTCCTGGGGCTGTGGGCAGGTCAGGGTGTCCCAGGGTCACCCCACCGTGGGCAGGTCAGGGTGTCCTGGCTCACTGCACTGCACCAGGAGGGGACACCAGAGTGTGAGTCCCTGCAGGTCCCTGCTCCCCCTGCCAGCCCCACCCTGCTCCTCTCCTCCCTCAGCACCATCACTGCAGGCCTTGCAGGAAGGGCGCAGATGGCCTTGCTCCATCCCTGTGCCAGCAGAGTCACCTCATCCCAGCCCCACAGCTGGAGCATCCCTGCTCTGATCTCACCGGACATCCACGGCAGCCACCAGGTGTGCCGGATGGCCAGGGGGATGTCCCTGTCCCCCCCCACACCGGATGGCCAGGGGGATGTCCCTGTCCCCCCCCAGCAGCTGTCCCTGTCCCCTGAGCCACCCCAGAGCTGAGGCACAGCTCGCTGGCGGCATCCTGCCTGCAGAAACCACCACCTGCTCCTCTCACCAGCTGTCCATGATGGATCCCAGGAGCCAAGCAGGACCTGGGCAGGACAGAGGGTCCATCAGGGAGCTGCAGCTGCCCTCGGGCCGTGCCAAGAGCACTGCAGTCAGCCTGAACCCCCCACGAACGCGGGGCACAGCACCACAGGCTGGGCTGGGACTGTCTGCAGGATTCAACCCCTGATCCATGGCACCGTGCAGCCACAGCCAGCCCTGGATGCAGGGACATCCCTGAAGCTGGACAAGCCTTGGAGGATGCTCTCACACCCAACACTGCCCTCCTGGCCAGGCCTGGGACTCCTTGCCTGGGGACAGGCTTGCAGCAGGCAGGGCTTCCACAGCAGCATCCAGCTGTGCAGTGCTGGGAACAGCTGGATCACAACCCCCCTGCACCAGACCGAGCTTTTCCACGTGAGTGGCCGAGTGCAGGCTCGGGAGGGCAGAGTTTTACCATAATGGTTTATTCAGCAGAGCTTCCTCTCGCTCTTGGTGAGCCGCCGCGGCTGCTCGCCCCAGCCCTGAGAGCTGCCTGCTCCTATTCTTGTCCCGCCGGCACTTCCCAAGCGGCACATTGTTGGGATTCAATGGGAGGAAGGGTGGGTTTACAGCACTGAAAGCTTAGGAGAAAGGCGACCGGTCTGGGAAGCAGCTTCACCCCTGTCCCAGCGCCTGCGGGAATCCAGAGCCCTGCAGCAATGCAGGACGGACGGGAGTCCCCAGACACGGCAAAGAGCTGGAAGTGCCGCTGGCAGGGGATGGGAGCGGGACAGGGGCTGCCAGCCAGGTGCCATCGATGCCCAAGCTGTCACCATCAGGGCTCGGTCCTTGCCCAGGGCATCACTCCCCGGCGGACACTGCACGGGGCAGGAAATGGGGCAGCGAGCCCCCGCAAAGCCCGATTGTGCCCGGGGGCCCTGGGAACGAGGGGATCAATGGGCTGTAAACAGCCGGGGGAGCCGCTCCGGCGCGGGGCGAACAAAGGCGTTTCAGAGACGGTTTCCGAGCTGGTCCCAGCTGGGAGAAGGAACGGGACCATTCCCACCCCAGCACACAATAGGGAACAGCCGTCACCCCACAGCCTGGCTGGGAAAGAGGAGACAAAGGGGAAGGGGCTACTTCAGGGGACAGTGCCAGCCTGCCGGGGGACAATGTGGCGGACTGTGGGAGCCTCAGGGGCAGTGGGACAGGGCTGGGACAGGCTCTCAATCAAACCCAGGCTCCTCCTGCACCTTCTCCCGAGGTTCAGCCCTCCTCGCAGCAAAGGTCAGAGTGTTCCCGGCGGAGCCGGGCCATGAGCCCAGCTGAGGGCAGCAATCCAGCCCAGGACAGCAGCTCGGGAGGCAAACAGAGCCGGGAGCACGGCAGTAAAGCTGTCAGCGGGGCAGGAATGGCCCTGGCCGGGGCGCAGGACAGCGCGGTGTGAATGCTGACTGCCTGCTGACCTCGGCACTCGCACCGGGCACGGCAGATTTATCGGCCCCGGGAGGGGAAGGCCGGGCCGGGGCAGAGCCGGGGCCTCGCTCAGGCACCACGGGAAAAAACAAGGCAGGAGGCAGCGATAACCCCGGCCCTGCTCCTGCTCAGGCTGGGGTTTGTCCCTGCTGTGCCAGCAATGCCTAAGCCTGGAGGGGACAACAGCCACTGGTCCCCTGTGCTCACTGCCAGCCTGTCCCTGACAGCATCCCAGCGGGACAGCTGTCCCCTGGGACCCCACCCGGTGTTGTCACAGCCCTGCTTGAGATAAAGAGGTCAAAGGGAAGCAAATGATGAAGCTGGGGGAGCTGGGAGGGAGGCACAGCCACAGCACGGGCTGGGAATTCAGTGCCTCCTCCTCCTCCCTGCCCACCTCCCTGCTGCCAGGCCTGGAGGCCAGTGCCCGGCCAGGGACAGCAATGGCATTTGTCCCACTGCAGCAGCAGCTTTTGAACACACAGGGAGCAGAGACACGCTCTGGGACAGGGCTGGGGCTGTGCTGATGCAGAAGACACTGAGGCCGAGGACTGACAGAAGTTTATTGTGCAGAGGGCAGGGATCTCCCCGTTCCCAACACATCGCCACACTCAGAGCACCACAACAGAGCAGGACCAAGACTTTCACCTCCCCCTGTCACCGTTCCTGGGAGGGTTGATGCAGGGAGGGAGTCCCCAGAGAGCTCCATGGCTGCTGGACTAACACCGTGGCGTGGGGATGCTTTGGGGTTCATCAAGAGCCACGGGGGATCTGGAAGCAGGGCAGCAGTTCTTCCCGTCGCTGGCGGTCAGCCTGATCCCATCCCATGGCACTCAGGTCCAAACTTCTTCTACCTTCACACCATGGAAGAAATCAAACCTGAGGAGACACAGATGGAACCAGGCCGGGAGTGTTTTGTGGTCCAGGAGCCAGGCCTGGCGAGAGCTGAGGCGTTTCAGACTCGCTCCATCTCCACGCACGGCTCCCTGCCCGCTCTGCTGAGCTCTGGGTACCTGCAGCAAATCCATGGGTGGGCAAACCCGACCCTCCGGAGGGCCCGGGAGGAGCAGCAGGTGCAGGAGGGCGGCTGGAGGAAGCACTGCACTGTCAGGGGCGTCCCCAGCACCTCCTTTGCCCAAAATCACCCTTTATTAACTCTTTTCGGGGCGGTTCCTGTTGAGCACGGCCCGAGGGGCGAACTCCAGCTTGTCCTTCAGGCTCACCACCTTGGTCACGTCCTCGCCCACGATCTCCTGCAGCTTGCGGTCCTCCCGCTGCTCCGAGATGCTCTTCTCCTCCTGGGCCGTGGGCGGGGGGTCTCCGCGCAGGAACCACTCCAGCTGCGAGCCCACCAGCCCCACCACGAAGGCCACCGGGAAGGTGACGTACGGGGCCTTGGAGCGCACGGCCGCCCACAGCACGGCCCACATGCCTGCCGGGGGCGGGACGCGGCGGTCACCGGCCGGGCCCGCCCGCATCGGGGCCTCGGCGCCGGCCGCACGGAATGGGGACCCGCGTGGGCCGCGCCGGGACCCTCGCCCGGGTCCGTAGGGACCCCCGCCCGGTCCC
>VZUI01061596.1:0-24898 GCA_013401135.1 Cettia cetti
CGCGGCACCGCGGCGTCGCGCCGGGCGTGCGGGCCGGCGGCGGGGGCCGCGGGCAGCGCGGGGGCGAGGATCGCGGATCGCTCCGTCCCGCTCTCCGGAGGCCTCGCCCCGCGTCCCGGCACAGCTGTGTGCGGTGCCTGCCGCCTCCGGAGAGCGGTTTCTGGCACTTCGGTCTCTTTCTGAAATGGTGCCAGCAGCCTCAGCTCGAAGCAAGCGTGTGCAGTGGCGGATACGTGCCAGGAGAGCAGGGAAGTCTTTGGTGCTGCCGAAAGGGAGGACAACAAACTGGGTGTGAGGCCTGCTCCGCTGACGGATTTAATTTCTTGGGTGTGACAGATTCCAGGGGGAAAGAAGCGGGGGGAGAACCTTAAGTGCTGGAAGATCAGATCCTGCATTAATTACTTTGTTCAAAAGCCTTCAGATTATTCTTTCAGTATTATGCTCGATGATTTGGCACGCAGATTTAAAATAAAGACATTTTGAATAGGAAAATCTTTTAAGGAGGGAGATCAGGTGGTGGTCTGGGAAATCTTTTGTTTCTGTATTTGTAACATGCTCTGCTTTGGAGCAAGGCTAAGTCCTGTTTGCTTAAAAGCAGCTTTCGTCCATCTCTTCTTGGAACATCATTTTTACTTTTCCTCTTCCCCTGTTTTTTTCTTCCTCTTATTCTCTGGCTGTAATCAGGGAAAGAATTAAAAATATGTAGTTACCCGTGTTTAGTAGAATTAAAGCAGAGCAGGAGGCAGGTTTGTGCCTCTCTGGCCTTGCTGATTGGAAAGAACATGTTCTTGTCTTAAGATGTCACTTTAATTTCTTATTAATAGTCCGTGTAGTTTTGATTTAAATTTCTCTGTTATTTCATTGAACTCAAATTACCATTGATTTGAATTCCTAATCTTTAAAACTCAGGATTTCATTATAATTTATTAATAATATTAAGGTGTTTTGTGCATGCATATTAAAAAGCATATTTCAGTATGCTGATGTGCCTGTGTTCTCATAGCTGTGTGTGTATATATTTGCTTGCCCACTTTCAAAACTTCTCTTTTAAATTTGTATTTCATAATATTGTTATTTATAATGATGGTGTGTGATATATATTTCATATATATTATCTTATAATAGTTTAAATCAGCTAATTAAAAAAAATAACACTATGTTGGTCCTAGGGTAAGAAGCTTGACTATATATTAAGAAGGTTTTTTAACTGCTATAAACAGACTGCAGTCACTTATAGAAGTGTATTTGAGGGTATCATAAAAAGCCATGTGAAAGTTGTGTGACATGTAATCACAGACTGTTCAGCCAGGTGGGCAAGTAGGGGAATAACTTCCTTAGCCTCCACCAAGTTTGGAGCTTGAGGTGTTTGCAAGTATGTCTGTCTCTGGGTTTGAATTCAAAATTTTTATTGCAGTTTTTTTTGATCTCTTTGGGTTGGTTATTAAATGGTAAAAGAAATTTCTGTATTTAATTTCATGGGTAGTTTCTCAAAGAGTTGTGTAAAATGTTAACGTGGAATCTTCAGTGTTGTGGAAATTTATTTCTATTATAACACCTCTCAGTTATAAAACTTTTCCAAACTTATTGTCCCCAGAGTGTTAATAAGTGAAAATCAACAGGTAGAAGTGTCTTTTTATTACTGAAAGATGACTTTAGATAAGACTTGACCACTGATAACTGCTATTACTTTGTCAGTTTAACATAACTGTAAATGGTACCTCCAGATGCAGAAAGCTGAGTTCTTGTTAGACTTTTTTTTTCGTAGAAAATGTAAATAAAGTTCACTTATTAGACTCCTGGGCTATCTCCACAAGGAGAGCTAGTGCACACCTGGGTTCATCCTCACTAGACTTGGATGAACTGTGACTTGTGGTCATTTTTGGAGGTTCATTATGACTTACTGTGGGCCACATAGAAATTCCATATGTAAGAGGAAAATGAGCTTAAATCTTAGGTATAAGCTAATTTAACATAACTAGTTGTTCAAATAGTGTTTTTATTTACTGCTAATTTAGTGAAATTCCTGCAGTTTTTATCAACTTAGGAAACTTTGAACTGGAACAAATGGCCTGACAGGTGTAGCACATTAAAAACCTGTGTTCTGCTGGCACGTAACACTCTTTATAATGTTGCAGAAAAATTTAGTGTTAACACCCTTCTTAGAATCTTGAACTCCACTTCCTTTTTTTAAAGAAAATTCAGTATTTAACAGCTGGTGAACTGTCTACATCAATTACTAAAAAAAGAATTTGAAAAAAACCAAACTGTTTCATATGCAAGGGTGTGGAAGCCTTCTAAAGCAAAGACAGATGGATTTTATAACATTTATTGGAGCTAAAATGAAAGGAAGATATTCCAAGCTTACAAAATCACTTCTACGTCATAAGACAGTACTAATTTATTTTTGTTAGCAAATTACCCTTTTGGAAGTAAATTTGAAATAACCATTCTTGGACGTTTCTTGTGACCATTGTAGATCTGATAATGGTCAGTGAAATTGACTGTTACTGCTTCTCTGCTGCATATGTATTTGGAACGCTTTCAACACATGTGCTCCCCTCCTTGGGAATAATGGTTAATTAGCTCTTTCATCTGACTTTAAGATTGTCATCCTTGAACTTCAGTTGGGTTATTGTGGGGTCGAGGAGAATCACAGGAACATTTGCCATGGCTGGTGCACGTGGAATACTGCAGGAAAAAGTAGCTGTTAAGAATTTGGACTAGGAATAGGATGGAAGAATGTGTGTTTTAAAAGGTATTGCTGATGGCTTAAGATATCTATTTTACATTTCCCTTGCTGCCATGCTAAGTAGTCCAGCCTGTGTTCTGTTAGAAAATTATATTGTGTTAATACGCATATAGATTACGTAACGTGCCAAGAAGAGTTTGTCCCACTCTGGGGGCCGTGCCCAGAACTTGGGACATGAGAGGGAGTGGCAGAGTTGTTAATACTTGCCTTTGATAGATATGCACTTGAAAGCCTGTTAGTGCTGACTTTCTTTGCCTAACTCTGGTATGACCTAAAGAGTTCTAATGCATCTGGGAGAGATGAGAGATGGAGAATACCAGTAGAACCTTTAAGAAAACTTTGCATGGGTGCTTTGGACTGTGGCAACAAACTAGCTTCTCAGGAGACATGGCTGCTGTTACTTTAGTCCTTCTGCTTACTGAAGATTGAAGAGAATAAAAGCAGGAGAAGGGAAGATTGCTGTGAGAAGTCACCCAGGGTGTAAGGGAAATCAGTGGAATTTGATTCTGTCATCCTAATGAAATCGTACATCTGTGTTCAGATTTGCAGTCTACTTAGTTCAGTTGTAAAACAGTTTAGGATTGTTCAGTAGACCAAGGCAGAGCTGAAGGGACATGCATTCTATCCTTAGTTTAATCTGAAAAAACCTTGTAAAGTGAAGGAAATGCATTGGCCCCAATGACATTGTATAGCAGATTGTCCTGATCAAATACAGCTAGCTGTGCTCATCACAAGGGAAAAGTCAGAAATTAAAGACATTAAGGTATAGATTGTTTGACTCTGTACAAATTAGTATCTAATGCCAGTTTAAGAACTCTCTGTATATATCCCAAAATTACAGGGGGCTGTAGTGTCTAATTAGCTATCCCTAGATGATATCCAACTGCAAATAGGAAATCAAAATTGTGATGAGCCATGTAAAGTGCCTTTCATCCTGTAGCATTCATCTTTTTAATTGCTGGCCAGCCAGCATCTTCCTAAGCATTTCAAAGCTGGTTTCTTAAGATATTGACTAAGTTTGTTATAGCACTGTTAGGTTTGTATATACCAGATTCTTCTGCTTGTGTTCTGCTCTGCCTGGACTATGTGGGTTGTGTATCTGAATTTAATCACTTTCAGTCTTTTTTTTTTTTTTTTTTAATATATATATTTGCACAGTTTGTTCTTGAACCCGTATAAAACATCTGGGTCCACAACATCCTGTGGCAAGTTCAGGTTGCTTATAATTTGCACACAGCTTACCCTTGTTAGTTTTGATCCAAACTTCAGCTATTGTCCTTTGACCCTTTACTTTCATATTGGGCAAGAGAGGGCACAATCTCTATGCAACTTCTCCAAGGCATTAATTTTGTAGGCCTTTGTCTTATTTACCCTGTTGGCTGTAAGTAGCCTCTTCTCCAGACTGAAGAGGCTGATCTAATCAGTTGTTGATTATATGAACCATATTCCATGTATTTTTAGCTTGCCTTTGTCTTGAGCTGTTTTTTTACTTTACTGAGAAGTTTTTTTGACTTTTTAGTGTTGCTTAGTTTCCTCAAGATTTAAGTGAGAGACTTGGAAACTCAAAAGTCTATCATGTAGTTGCTCTTTATCCATGTTGTACTACCCCATACCCTTAATAAATTTCATGAATTTTGCAGAGCAGGACTTCATAGAATCATAGAATAATTTGGGTTAGAACGGATCTTAAAGATCTTTTAGTTCCAATTTCCCTGCCATGGGAAGGAAGGGACACTTTCCACTACACCAGCGTGCTCAAAGCCCCATCTAACTTGGCCTTGAACACTTCCAGGGACAAGGCATTAACCACTTCTCTAGGAAATGTGTTCCAGGGCCTTACTACCCTCTCAGTAAAGAATTTTGTCCTAATACCCAAATTACCCTCTTTCAGTCTGAAGGTATTACCCTTTGGTCTATTTCGAATGCCCGGGTAAAAAGTCCCTCTCCAGCTCTCTTGTAGCCCTTTCAGGTACTGGAAGGCCACAGTGAGGTCACCCTGGAGCCTTCTCTTTTCCCAATTGTGTTGCCTTAGTGACAGCCAGGCTGAATCTTTGCCATTATATTATTTGTTTGTGTCCACTAAGTCTGTTCTTGGTTGCTTTGTTTACTAATGAGCGCAACAGAGATGTCAGTCTGGATCTTCCTTGTGGCACTCTTTAAATATTGAGTGTTTTCTTTATTTTGTCCAAGGGAGAGATTGGACAAAGTATCTTGGAGAGATAGGGAGAGATTCTGCACCAAGGCTAAAAACAGAGCTGCTTCATTACTGCTTAAATGTTCAGTGCTGCTTCTATATAATCTGAGACCCTCAACTGGTTAAACTATGGAAACCTCCGTAATCTGTTGGACAGTGAAGTCATACAAAAAGATTTTACTTTGCTTCATCAGATGTTCCTTTATATCTGTTCATCTTTTCACCTTTTGAATTTCTTTTACCAGTCTTTAAGGAAAGAATTGATAGTTCTCGTTTCATTCTGTTTCAGCTGGGAGGCTGGGGAACAGTATATTATGTCAGATTTCTCAGTATAAAATTCTCTTAATTTTTCTGCTGGACACATGCAACCTTTTCTAAGGAACTTCCTTCTGTCCAGAGTCCTCTCTCTCTCTAGTTCAAATAGGTCCAGATCAGGTATTTTGAGATGTTAGATGTTCTTTAGAGCCCAATATTAAAAACTGATACACTAATTGAATTTCCTTGGTAAGACATTCCTTTCTAGCCTTCTAATATTTTACACTTCTTTTAAGCAAAAAGTATTCTAGTTATATAATGCTGTCATTTATTTTGGTGGTCAGATTCTTGTGTACTGCTTAGTGTGAAATTTGGGGGGTAGATTGAGATAATTTATTAAACAAGGGGAAAAAAAAAAAGGAGGAGTCCCTGTTAGGCATGAATAATTGTAAACTAATAGTGTGTTGTGGGAGTAGTCACAAAAATTATTCTTCAGCAACAGAGATTAGCTATGTTTTTAACATCTGATGAGCTGACTGGGGGTTTTAACTTTGGTGGTTGGAGGTTGTCCCCCCTAATATTTTAGTTTATTGCTTCCCCCCTCAGTATTACTGTCAAACAGTGGATAGAAGAAAAAAAAAAAAATCAAGACTTCTTCCAAGTCCTCTTCATTACTGACCTGAATAAAAGGATAGATTTGTTTGGAGTTTAGGACTGTTGGGTTTTTCTTTGAAAGTTGTTGAGCATATGCCTTTGTGTTGTGCTCCAAGTTCAAATTTTAATATACAGCCCATTTTGAGTCTGAATAATGGTTTTAACCAGTCTGATAAGCAGAGAAAAAGGTGTTTGTTTTTGTGAGGTTTTTTCTAAATTCAGGGAAAAGTTTGTTTACAAGCCTATGTGGAACAACTAGGAAGTGTGGAGAGCTAACAAAGTGAGAACTCTTCATCACTATCTCATAGTGTGAAAAAATTAAGTAAATGAACCAGTATTAAGCCAGAGTTACATCTGGAAAAATACTGGCCAGCAGCTGTTAAAGATATTACACTAAATAATGCTGCCATTTGCAGTTCTTGCTGTAGTCTGAGGGCTCCATGTTCCCATCTTACAGGGTAGGAGATTCTGTCAGTAAATACTCTGCTTTTTGAGAGTGAGATCTCCAGTGAAGTTCTTTAGTACTGATCCAATTTTAAAGGATACCAGAACATTTGAAAAAAATTCTATTTCTTCTATTGTACCCTACAACAGGGATTTTAATATTCCTGAATCCAGCATCTGTTTTGTTTTGGGTCTGCCACCTGCTTGTTTTATTTGACAGCCTTTAGCTGCTGCATGGATCTTCATGTCTAATAAGCTGTTTCCCATCTGGCTTATTCAGTTCTCAGTGTCTTAGTCTTTTAAATGCTGAAGTTCTTAATATGGAGTAAATCTGCTACATAGAGTAAAAGGGATAGGGCTGCTGCTAAAGATGTAGAGGAGAGATTGGACATTGAGACCAGAGTTTCACCTTTTAGGGGACAAACTAGTAATATTGGAGCAAGTGGTTGTCTTTTAAAAGTAGCATAGGATGTCTTGCTAAACACTTCAAGAACAGTACCTCTGTGATGATGTTGTAGTTGAACCTAGTCTCAAGCGGTAGATCTTCTGATCAGTTACAAAAGATGCAAAATCATATGTGCAATTGTCTCAACCTTGATGTTGATTATTACAGAAATACTTGCCTACTTCACGACAAAGGACTTTAGACAGAAAATAAAGTTGTGGCTTTTAGTATGAAAAATAGCCGAAGTACTGCTTTGACAAAAATGGGGGCAAGGGGGATGTATATTTGCCAATAAACTAAGGGGAAGATCTTTCATCACTTTTGTCTTTTCAACTTTTGTTATTTTGATGAAGCTTGCTTTCTTCCTGAAAGCAAGGATCAGATTTCTAGCTGCCTTTCACACTTGGAAACAGGTGTGAAATCTTTCTCTAGGCAGTAGATGAAATTCATAGTGTGAGGAAAGAGTGGCATAAATTGCTCTATTCTTTACTTGAATTCTTGTTGGTATGGCACCCTCAGTGCAGATGTAGAAACTGGTGTGAAAACAAAATCTCTGCCTCTGTTTCTTGGGCTGATTTTGGTTTTGTTCCCTCGTTTTTGAAAGCTAAATAGGGATTTTGAAATGCTCAACACGTTACTAGTTAGGCCTCCAGCTGACATTTGCTAAAGGATGCTGTCTTGGGTCCCATCTATAGGATGGAAGATCTTGCAAATAGTTGAATTCTTGTGTTGCTAGCTGCATTTGAAGAAAGCTGATGGAATGTTTTAGAAAATACAACTAAATATCTTTTCCTTGAGAACAGGGATTTGAGAGATTATGGCATCTGAAGCTCACAATGTTAAAAAACAGAAAGTATTGCATATTGAAGGCCATCCCATTGATCTCCCCAGAAAAAGAATCTCTTCTTCCACTAAAAAGATCATGAAGGAGGTAAGCTGTGTTGTTTGTTGGGTTGTTTTATGTCCTCTGAGAAAAGTGAAGTAAAGATTTAAATAAGTTCATAGTTCTGAGCAGTCTAAATCTAGAAGTACAGCACTACTAAGCATTTGATGTTTAGATGTGCATAGAACTTTAAGCTGAACAGCAGTTATATTATGAAAATGGTGTGTTTTCATAAGGTAGCAGCTGCACAGATCAGTGCATCATATCATCTATATGAGCAGTAGGTACTGATGCAGTCTTACTCTTGCCTGCTTTTCTGCAATTGAGCCAAAAATGTTTCAATACAAGGATTCTGTCATGAAAAGTTCTTTCTTGCCAAGGGAGCTACACGGTGCAAGTGAGAGGTGGAGTAAGGGAAACCCTTTCATTGAAATGGGTCTGTCATATAATCATACAGCTTCATCTACTGTGTTGGTAACACGTAGATTTTCACTGGATTCCTGCTACTGAAAAGTAGTTTTTGTAACCTCGTACCTGTGTTACTGGCTGAAGAGTAAGACAGTGGAGTACATGTAGAGGAAGCACTAGAGAGGTAAACTTACTATAAGACCTCTTCAAACAGTGATGAAGATGTCAATATCCTCTGTTTATTGAAATTTCGTATTAAGACTAACATTTTATGACCAGTATTAAAAAAAGATCATAGCATTGTCTTGCTGATTCTCACAATGTAAATGTTACCATTAATGCTAAGTAATATAAACAGGAGTGTTTCACCCTTTTTAGTAATACAGCTTTTTTCCCTCTATTTCCCTTCTCCCAGGGTAAGAAATCTCCAAAACAGCTGGCTTCGTACACAAACAGGTAGGAGGGCTGTGCTGTGTGTTATCTGAGTTTAAAGTATGACAGAGGTAGGGAGGAAGATGCAGTTGAGATTGATTACAACCCTAAAGCAAACACAAATAGATGATAAGTCTTGATTTTAATGGCAGTTCTTGGTTCTTGTGTTTTCTTTCATAATAATGAGTCTCTGCATTAATAAAAACAGGGAAGAATATTGGTGGTATGACTTCTGAAAACCCAAGTGTCATTAAAATATGTATTGGGGGAAAAATGTTTTCAAAAACCTGAATTCTGACTACTGAATTCATAATTATATCTATATAAATATAAACATAATAATGCAATTGATCTGGTTTGGATCAACCTCCACTAAAATAGTGCTTTATTATTGCAGAGTAACGGTTGGAAAGACGGTGACCAGTCCCTTCTCTCTTTTCAAAGTGGTGTATTGTGAAAGGAAAGTTCATTGTTATACTCCAAAGCCTTGTTACAGAAAGAAACTGTGCCCTAAATCTAGGGGCCGTGACATGGCAAATAAAGAAAATGAACTGGCTTGTGCAGGGAATCTGCCAGCAAAACTTCACAACAGTCGTACACACTTGCTGAATTCTAGTGACTCTGGCTCATCTCAAACAGAAGGCCCCTCATCCAAATACAGCGCATTTTTTTCAGAGGTGGGTAGAGTTTGAAGAAACTTCAGTTTATAAAAGAAGTGTTCCTAGTAATTAGCTGTGAACATTTTCTTTCTTTAGATTAATTTCCTTCACTTCTGCAAATATCACGTCTTATGATGTACAGTCTGTCATTTTGTGGTGATAAATTTGTCAACAGTAATAGTCCTGCTACTTTTCTTCATACTTGTGTCAGGTCAGAAGCTCAGAGCTGCCAGACTTGACTGGGTTAAAATTGTACCAGCACCAAAGGAGAATGTTGTTTTGACCTGCTTAAGTTTCATGAACTGCCAGGACACATGTCCATATGTGTGTTTATAGAAGTGTAAAAATGTTAGTGTATCAATGAGAATTAACTGGTGAGGTAGATTTGGACGATTTTCGAAGGCAGTATCAACTTTTTATGAAACCAGCTTAAATGTTTGTTTTAGCTTTATTTCTTGTTGGGATTGGTTGAGGAGACCAAATGGATGCTTGCAGGGCTTCTGAAACTGGCTGAAAGGTCAGATATTTAAATGAAATGGATTTTGTGACAATGAAGGCCGTTTAAAGGCTCTTAATGTTGAAGTTTGCATTTATGTCACAGTAGGTTTTTGTTACTCATTGAGGCTTGCTATGTGTTTAAGGTGAAGCATGGCAGGGAAGGTAAGATCAGAGACCATCACCATGCAGTCTTGTCAGAGTGCTGTAAATGTTGGCTGCCATGAGGAGAGATCCCTGAGAGGCCAGTGGGTTGACACTTCTGCACTGTTTAATTTGGTTTCAAGAAAAGAGAAGAGTAGCTACAACAAAGAGGTTGCAGAAAGATGGGTAAAGAGATGAAGACAGGGGAAGATCCATTTTCTGAGAAGCTAAGGTCAGATCACTGGCCTCTGGCCACAAATGACTATTTAACTGGTTTGAGAGATGTGTGTGGCTGTGCAACGTTTATTCCAATTCAAGGTCTAATTAATTAAAACACCTGAACTTCATTCAGAGAACAAGCTTTTTCAGAAATTAACCTTTTCTCTCTGAGTTCAGAATAACACATGTAACTACTTGTTTCTAAATTGTGTCAAAATTAATAACAATCTAAGTAAAGAGTTTTCAGCATTGGTAAGAATTACAGGTTGATGCTCATGAATGCTCATTTTAATTATTACATACTTGTCTTAGGTGGTAAAGAGGTACAAACCTTATTCTTGCAGCTTTCATGTAAAGTAGGTCTAATTTCTGTGCCCCCTAAGGGAAATTTATGGATTTAAGTCTATTCTTAGATAAATTTCTAAAACAGACTCAACATACAGGTAGAAAAGTGTATTATCATATACTAGATTATATTGGAGTAGCTTATTGTTTTATTGCTGGCTACTTAACTTGTGGTAACTTTTTATATTTTTAAAAACATGCAGGTTTCTCAGGACCATGAAACTATGGCTCAAGTTCTTTTCAGCAGGAATCTGAGACTGAACGTGGCTTTAACCTTTTGGAGAAGGAGAAGTATAAGTGAACTGGTAGCCTACTTAGTGAGGTAAAATAAGTCTCTTCTTTTATAATCTTAAAATGATAGCAATCTCAAATATGCCACAGTAATTTGAGCCGTTCCATAAATGTTGTGACTTGGTTACAGTTTTTAAAACATAGTGGAAGCATATACTTCTGCTACTAGTAACACTTCTGATTTTATTCTTAATGTTTCTAGGATACAGGATCTTGGAGTAGTAGTAGACTGCCTTCCTGTGCTTACAAACAGGTACAAATAGAAAAAAGTGGGGGATTAGAATCTGCTTATGACCACACTGAAATTCAAGCACTTCTGAAACATCTTGTTTTTTAAGTTTACAGGAAGAAAAACCATATGTTTCAGTTGGCTGCTGTGTAGATCTTTTGCCTTTAGTGAAATCTCTGCTTAAAAGCAAATACGAAGAGTAAGTATCAGCTTGGGATGTTTTTAAATTTCCTGGCTATGCAGAGCCCTAGAAATCAATGGTTTTTATCCTCTGACTCTTGTTCCCTCTGCACTACTCCCAATTCTGCCTTTCTCAGGAAATGAGAAAGCTCCAGAATGGAAGCTTTCCTCTGAACCTTTATCCTTTAACAAAAGACCAGTGCAGAAATTCTTTTCTGCAATGTTAGGGTCTTGGGGGAGAGGACTGGCTTTGCCCTTATGCAGATTTATTTATCCTAAACAGTAAAAAAGAATAGCACTGAGGTTTCAGTATGCTTTTTAACAGGAAATCAAGGCAGAGTTTTCTTCTGTTTTTTCAACAAGAACTTCAGTTTACCACTTAGAAATTGCAAGTGTAAGCAAGTATTTAAACCTACCAATTTGTCTAGATTTCCCTTCTTCCAGAATAATGTGTTGCTTTCTAAATTGCTTACAAGTTTATCTTAACGCTTTATCTGGCCTGCAGATAATGTATAGGGACGGGGAAATGCGTAATGTATAAAATGTGTTGTTACAGGTATGTGATAGTTGGTTTAAACTGGCTTCAGGCTGTCATTAAAAGATGGTGGTCAGAACTATCTGCACATACAGAAAAGGCAGAAGATGGGTAAGTATAGTGTTGAGAAATATTTAAATGTTTCTGTAGCCTATTTCATCTCAATCGGTTTTAATTTTGTTCAGTAGGAGCACAACTTGCCTACAAAAGGCTAAGTTATAAAGTTGAAGTTTAAAAGGATAGTCAAGTTACTTTAAGGATGTTAAGTTACTAGTTTTGGGTTTTTTGCTACTGTTTTAATACATGTAGGACACAGTCATATCAGGGATTGTACAAATGTGGTAGAAATTGAATCAAAAATGTTCAAACGTTCTGGCAATATCTATTGTATAGGCTAAGTCTGTATGCAGTATTAATAATTCATTTTAGTAAAAGAGACTACTGAAATATACTACCTATGTTATAAAGGGATGTTCATTCTCTTTCAGAAACATTCATATTTTAAAACAACAGCTAAGTGTTTTGTGGGAACAGGAGAATCATCTTACTCTGGTTCCAGGATATACTGGTAATATAGCTAAGGTAATCCAGTTCTGGTTGTGTTCAGTAATAAACATGGTTGTATCACTTACAGTATTCCTCTTGTTTTACTTATGCCAAACTGTGGTTGAACAGAAACACTTCTACTTTAGTTTCTGCTAATGCTCATGTGTATTGCATGGTTTTTACAGAAATCTGGAGTTGATTCCCTATGATAGTTGTGTGATTTGGAATGATAATAATTTTTATCCTTTTTTCTTACTTTAGAAAAGCATCTCCTTAATAACAAAGTAGCTGATAGTAATGAACCTTAAAATTGGTGTGAAAAAGGGTTCAGTTGAGTAGGTAGACTGTGGAAAGGACAGATGTTTTCTCTTAGATGTGTTTTACACATTGTTGTAAGTGTAATGCAGGATGGAGAATCTTAGCGCAGGAATGTCATTGGCATTTGCACACGAGGTGACTGGGGCAAGTGACAACATACTAAATTCTAATAGTTACTGCTGACCTAATGCTTAGAAAATGATGAATTTGTGGAGAGTAGAAGAGCATACCTGAGACAAATCCCTGCTTGTATTTCTCCGTAGGTTGTGGTATCAGTAGCATAAATGAGGGTGCCTGGTATATGCATGTTTTGCTGCTTGTGCTCATCTCTATAAACATGGCTTTCTGAGATGGGGCACCAAAAGTTACACTAGATAGAGAGGTTTCTCCAGGTGGAGGGACCTGATGAAGGTAGACAGAAAGGAGTTACAGCAGACACTTGGTTATGTGTAGGATTTGAATGAACTTGAAAAAAACCTTAAAAATTGCATCTTTTCCTTACATCTTAAGGAGTTTTGGTGAATCTATAATACTATGCCTACAGAATTGATCACTTTGATGTATCAAACAAGTAAATTACTTCCTTTCTTTATTGGAGTGCACCTGTGACTTCAGTTCTGATGTCCCTACAGGGATAAGTGCAAACTTCTTCCAGAGTTTCAGTCAGCAGGGACTGAGAAGAACTGAGTTCTAACTCCTGGCTTGGTAGAGCTATGAGAGTGTGTAATGTAGATTTCCTAGTTCTTTTGCTAGATCAGAACAGCAGTTATAGGTAGTGTCAGTTTGTTTCTCTAGGGTTCAGGTTCCCTTTATGTCCATTTGCTGGCTCCTTAATGTGTATCGGGATAGATTGTGACCAAGGTCACCTAAGCAACTCAGAGAAAAAGTAGTACAAGAGTATTGGATGGGTTGGGTGAAGGAATATCATA
This sequence comes from Cettia cetti, assembly GCA_013401135.1. NCBI lineage: Eukaryota > Metazoa > Chordata > Aves > Passeriformes > Sylviidae > Cettia > Cettia cetti. The sequence goes on from VZUI01061596.1 coordinate 13,355, forward strand.
CATAATGTTTGTAACTGCATGATCAGATGATGACGATCTTTCCTGCTCATGCAGGGAGCAGAGAATAACAGACTGAACTGATGGCTTTGAAAACCAATTCTACTCTTCTAGCAGGCTTTTTAGTACATAAAGAAATGTCATTGAAAGCATTAATTGAAAATAATTGTGAAGATAACTTGTTCTGAAATTTGGGCAGATATAATTTTTATTGTGTTATGGTCCCGATTGGTTACCCTGGCTTCAGACATAGAGTTGATGTTAGAGCTATAAGTAATGTTACAAACACTTTCTCTTTTTTTTTTCCTTCTAGGATGTAAATGCTTATTTATTGCAGCTACACTGACAAGATGGGGAAACGGTGTGCTTTTGTGTGAAACAATCCCCTAAAGTATCCCTGAAAAACGTACTGAATGCTTTTTGAGAAATGCTGGCAGAAGAGAAATGAACTGTCAAGCTCTTTAATGAAACCACTAACAAAACCCTAACAATCTACTTCACATTGAAGTGGAAAAATGTCTAGTAGGAGCAACTTTTACTTCAGTGAGGTGAAAGTGCACTATGAAAACTGTATGCCTTTGCTGCATTTGGGATTCGCTCAGTTACTAGGTATTCCTTTAAATGCTACTGTATTTTACATCATCGCATAAAAGAAGATGAATTATACTGTCATGAAGACAAGACAGCAGAACCAATTATAAGGAACCAACAAAAACAATCAGCATTAAGAGCTTTTAAATCTCTTTAACAAGAGAACTCCAAAATGCACAACTATCTTCCAATTACATTAAAAAAACACAAAAAACTTTGGGATGTTCAGTTACTTATATATTTTAATCAAATTATTAAAGACAGTTTTTGTTTGCACTATTGAGAAACTATACAGCAAAGATGCCTTAATTACTAGTGTTTCAAAAAGCCAATGTGTTAAGATGAAAATAGCTATTATGTTCAGATTGTGATGAAAAACTACAAAAATCAGGGTTTCACATTGTGTAGTTAATGAAACATTGCACATATACAAAGATTCATGTATGAAAAATGTTATAAATACCTGAAGTTAAGCTTGGATAAACAGTTATTGCAAATGTCAGCAGAATGGTGAATTTATGTCTAACAAATGTTTTTATACTGTATGTGGATTTCTAACACAGTAATCTTGTTCTGTATCATTCAAACTACATGCAAATAAGTAAATATATTAAATATATCTACTGTTTTTTCTTTTCAAGTTAAAAAAACATTTTCTAGAATAATCACTTCCACAATACTTTTTATCATAGATATTTATGTCTCTTGTTTGAAATGTTTACAGCCAGGTTAGGCCATGTTATTCAAATCACACCCTTTTATACTACCTCCTTTAAGAAAGTGACAAAGAGCTTTTGCAAAATTGGTCAAGTTCTAACCTGATCAGTGATGGCAAATTCATACCAACAACAGCATTGAGAATACAGCTATAAACTTTTACTGTCATATTGATATGCTGTTCTATTTTAATTTAAAAGCTGTATCGTAATAGCTCTGAGGGAGTCTTAATCTTAGGCTTGCTGTTGCCTTTTTTAATTTTGTGATTAGGAAGCATGCTTTTTCAGTTAAAACTTACAAAGTGCCAGCTCTTCACTTAAAAGTATACATGCACAGCATGTATGACCAAATAGACTACTTCCTTAAAAATAAGTACTTGCAAGGGTTGTTTCCATACCTAGCATTAAATATGTGCACTTTATTGACATGCAGGAGAAAGGTCTTTTGATAGCCCCAACAGGTTTTTTGCTTTACAGATTAAATAAATGAATTTTAAACTCCTGTAGTGGTCAATAACGTCAGGCCTCCTGTTGCTTAGTTTTGTATTTAGTTTGTATTTAGTTTCATTGTTGCTGACTTCTGAAGGCCAACTAGAAATCTGTCATCAGAACTTGGTGCTTTTGGTTATTTGACTGTTCTGTAAACCACCAAAGTTTTGCATTTCCTAGAGCAGTCAGTTACAAAGAGCTTCTGGGACATCCAGAAGCTTTGTGGGACAATCTGGAGATATGCACATACCAGTCCTTTTGCTAGAACTGTTGTGTATCATGAGAGCTATTTCATGCTCAGAAAGTTTTGAGATAGGACTTCTCAAATATTCTTGCTAACAATTAAAATTAAAAATCTAAAGGAACTATTGTATGACAACATTCTTGTATTACTTTACTGTTCTGTTGAAAGCTTAAATGAAAAAGTAACAAAGTCTAGTTTCATCATTTGGGTGGCAATTGCTGAAACTCTTAGATTATTCCTCAAGGAGAATACTGTTTATAGAAACTCAGATATTTTTTCTTTTTTTAATAGACAAAGTAACTCATGGCCATTTATTTCTGATCATATAAGAATAGTTGTAATTGATTAAAGGGATACTCTAGTATTTAAAAATCTAGCTTGAATGTAGATTTGGATACATGGGTTTAAGATGAATTCTGTATGTGGCCATAGAGTTACCAAATCCTAAGTGTGGACAGTGCTTTTGATTTAGAGGCAAGGTAAGATTGACTTGAGAATCATTACTGAGGAATATCTAATAAAGTAATGCATTCTTCTTAACTGCCAGAAATTGTATTTTGACAGGATCAATAATACAGTATTATTGTCATTAGCATTGTCATTAGTGTCTGTGCCTTATTTTAAATGATTTTTTTACTGTTTTCAGGCAGCTACTAGACTGTAAGAACAGGATTCAGGTGTCTGTATTATTAAATGATTTTTTCCATCATGTTCTTAATTCATTTAAACTGTTCACACTAATATTCAGGCTCTGCTTCTTGTATTCTGTCTAGTTCTCAAATGGCTAGGAATCACTTTTGCTGTTACAGAATGTTCATGTATAGTACCTGGTCAAAGTTGGCATGAGTTAAACGTCTTAACAGCTGTGTAACTCCACTAGATTCATATAGTTGTCTCAGTGAATCTAAGAAGTAAGTTTATGAGCTATCCCATGCATAAATGCTAATCTTTGTTACACTTTCTAAAAATGCTGTTTCTAGGATGTGTCAGAAGATCCAGGCCGAAGTAATCCTTTTCCTGTATGTTTTTGTGATGCAGAAGCACATAGGTACTTGAGGATGAAGGATGCCTCCACAAAGCTGTTCTTCATGTTACACCACTTGATATGAAACTGATGTCTTTGAAAAACAGTGTGTCTTTTGCCTCAGTTTTTCCTGAAAGTACTTGAGGCTGTTTTGCTGAAGGAGTACTTTCAAGTGTGAGCCAGGGTTTGTCCATCCCCTAAACTGAAATTAACGAATCCTTCTGGCAAACTGTCTTTTTCTGCAGGGCAGAAAAAAAAAGAAAGTCCAGTATTTTGTAAATGTCAGCTGAGGTATTGCTGATAGCTTACGGAAGAGTGGAGGTGGAAAAAGCTATGCCATTAATTAGCTAGGTACGAAGAAGTTAGCATGTCTTAATGATTGTGTGTCTCTGTTTTGAAGGAGCTATTCCTATTTGTCAGGAAAGAGTCCTCACTCTTATATCACACAGGTACTGCAGTTCCACACTCTTTAATAGTGCTTGCAGATTGTTTCTGGTATTAAAAAAAAAAAAAAAATAGTGTCAGTCCTCCAAGATCTTACCCTCTTCAGAGATATAAATAAAATGATTTTTCCCTCCTGTTGGGTTGCTTTATCAGAGGCTGCAGTTTTAACATTTGAGGTGCAGGAGGGATAGTAGAGTCGGAAAGGACAAAAGTACACATGTGCTGTGCTGAGTGACATCAGCTCCACTGCATTATAAAGCAGGCTGTATTTTTATTTTCTGGAATCTGAAGTAAGTTTGGAGTTAAATGTCTTTGTGCATTTTTGCATTGAAGAGATAAAGGTTTTGAAGATGGATGCTACAGTGTTAATTTGTGCTTTTTGGTTTTTGTTTTTTTTTCTTAAAAGAGTGGACATTCTTGTGTGTGGAAACTTGAAAGTATCTCATGTGAATCTTACATTTTAGACTAGCAAGTGGTTGCTTTTGCCAGTTCATCTTGCCAGATCTTCCAGTTCTACAGAAGACTGAATGTCTGTCTTAGTGTGGAGATTTCCTATTTTTTGTGCCTAGTTTTTTGGTGCAAAGTGAAACTGGTGGTTCATAGTCAACTATTTCAGAATACAAACCCATGCAAATTATGATACTGGTGTGAAGTTACTCCACCTTTGCACAATGCAAATGCTGAAGTTTATGGAAGCAGTTGATTCTTTTAAGAGGAACTTTATATTGAGCTGATGTTGAATTAGTGAAGGAAAAAATGAAGCAGTTTTTAATAGCCTTGGTAAAAGCCAGACAGTGTAGTCTAACTTTTGCCTTCAGTCTGCCATCCCACACAGAGTAATCATTGTAGGCTACAGATAAAGATTCACAGAGAGAATAGATTGAGCATGCTTGTGTTATTAGTGCTTATCCTCCTCTAAACAATTTGTTTATTCCATGAGTTAAATAGCTTGTTTTATGTCTCAGAATGAGACTAAATGCAACTGTTTTTCTGCCCCTTTCTACATATATTCTTTAGCACTTAATGATGTTATTTATTGCTCATCTACTTTAAATAGTGTCTTGTTAGAAGTGAGGAGGGGAAGATGAGAATTCTAGACAAAACAGAGCTAGCTATTTAACATGATTCAATTTGAAGCAACTGTGAAAAATTTCCATCTTTAAAACTTTTCAAGCAAATTTTGTTAATACCTACAAATTGAAGTGTGCACTCACAGCTCTAAGTTTGACTGTGGACTTGGTTGGAAAAAAATAAAGTGCTTTCATTCTAACTAACTGTAGCTGCAATATTGTTTCTGTTCTTGTGTTTTTGCATTAAGCTGGACTTGATACTAACCTGCCATAAGGGAGGCAGGAGGTGTAGCAGTGTCCCTTAAAGGGATAAAATGGAAATATCCACATAGTCTTCAACTATTGCCGACCTAGAATATTTTTGTTTCTGTACTGGTGGAAGTTTTGTAGTATATCTCTTTATGTAGATTGTGCTGCTGATCATTGCTGTAAAATGAGATCTGCTATTTTCAGCTTGAATGTGATCCATAGTGGTTGTGAGTCATATGGATCACTGCTTCAATTCAGGCAGTCATTACTTTGAGTGCTGTAGTGTAGATGAGCAACTAAGTGTTGGGGTCTCAAACATCTGTTCTTTGCTGTAACAAAACACAAGCACACTACATTTATATTTCCCACTTTTTTATTCTTCCCTTATTCTTTTATTTCAGTGCTTAGAACCATTTGAATCCCCTTTGGAATGTGATAGATGCCAAAATGTGATAAAATGCTTTCACAAATATGCTTCTGACTTCTTTTAATACAGTTCTGTGAATAAAAGCTTTCTGTGGATTTGGGAAGGAGGCTGTGTTCTGTATGTGTAGGGTGGAAATAAACAGAACTAGTGGACTTCACTGATACTGTAATTGTATTCTTGATACTTTCTTTTTTACATAAGCACTGTGTATATTGTGAAACAATATACCCAAATAATCTAAATATCAAGATAAAGTTACATTCCAAAACTGCCTGCTCTTACAGGTGTAAATGTTGAAATACATATGCACCCTAGTATCATAAGTGACATGTAGGCAGCTTAAAAAAGCTCTTGTAATGTATGATGTCTCTGTGTCAAATTTAATCTATTGAACTTCACTCTCAAAAAGCCCAGATTATGTTTGGATCTTGCAGTTGCCACTTCTACTCATTTCAGATATTCTGTGGATTTAAGTGCCGTAAGTATTCCACCTTCAGAAAAATAGCTGATCTTTTTGTTGTTTGTGATAAGAGGCTTTAGTTACATCTCTTCTGCATGAGACAAACTTCTTTTCTGAAAGAGTTAAATAATTTTTAGAAGTGTTTCAGAGGAGGGTTGCCACATAAACCTATAGCATGTTTGGTTCTAAGTGGGGGAATTGCACAAATACAGGCAGCTGTTAGGACAGTGCACATTTCATTACTATTGAATTGTCTTTTCGTGTGAATCAGCTGTCCTATTATCTGCTTCATCTAGATAAAAGTGGAATGGTGGGTTATTGGGGAGTTGAAGTCTTAAAAGCTCTTGGCTGTAAGAAACTAAAAATTCTCTTTCCATTCTGACAAATCTATTACAATGAATGCAGAAAGGAGCTGTTTGTTGGTTTTGGTTTGGAGAGCAGAAATCTCTTAATGCTTTCTAGGTCTGCTAATAGTACTTTGTCTTGAAGCTTAAAGACATGAGCATTTATGTGTGTTTGCTTACAATGTTAGTTACTAAAATAACAAGTTTCTGACTGAACAGGAAAAAAACCCCAACCTTGCTGCATTAGTTAATTTCTGTGTGACTCTGCCACCTCGTGTTCCAGCTGCAGGAAACAGTAAATTACAGAAATACAATTAACCATCATGGTACAGGTAGTGAGAAAACTTGATTTTCAGCATTGCAAGTGAAGTAGTATTACTAGTGAACCAGTAAAGCAAAGCAGGACTTAAGACATAGCTGGCAAGTTTTGTTCTCAACCTTGTGTTTTAAGTCTAAAAGGCTTGACTTTTTAATCAGCCAAAATGAATGGTGATCGATAGGAGTGCTAATTCTGGAGTAATTCTGTGCCAGCAACCAGCATTAGCATAAGAATAAGCAGAGTAGTTGATGTGAAGTGAACCTTGCCTACCAGAGCAGCTGTCTTTTCACATAAATTTTCTTAGAGTCTTGGGTTCGGGGATTGTTTGTTGTTTGGGGGGGTGGTTGGGGTTTAAGAAGTTAGTTAAGGTGTTTTTGGAAAAAGAGAGCAGACAGAGTTTTCTAAATCTATTAATTGGATGATGGGGTAGTGCTGTAAGAAGTACCTCTAAAAATACTATCCTCTGAGTGGTGACATGGTAATCATTACAGGGGGTTGAGGGCTTGAACACAGGCACAGTCTAATCAGGACTGTGGCCAATGTGTGCTGTCCTGGATGTCAGTGTAGGGAATTGCATAAAACTGGGGAAGGAGGAGTGCTTAAGATATGGTACAAAATTTCCCATTACCTGAAAACTCTGCCTGTGATTGTTGGGAGATTGGGGTATGAGGATAACTGAGTCTTTCCTGTCCTATGTGCCTAACCCACAGCAGCGAGGCACTTCACAAAGGAAGGCTGGAGACCTGATGCTCACAGAGCAGTCATCTTTCCTCACAGTTGCTGCTTTTCCACCCCTCTGACATGTTGGGGCACATCTACTTGGCTGAATTTCCAGCTCCACATCCTTGTCACTTATCCAGGTGAGAATAAAATGCCTTCATACTTGGCACACCTAGTTTCCCAAGTGATGTCTTGTCCCTCAGGTCTCCCAGGTTCTCACAACAAAACAACTTAATGAAAACTCAGAGGGCTTAGGCTTATGCCCTAAACAGAGCAAGGAGGCCACTGGTATTTAAGATGAAGCTGTTGTATTAAAAGGGTTTGTGTGTGTATAAATGTCTTTTAAACATGAATGCCATACCAATATTCTACTGCCTATTAATTAAAAATGCCTACAGTTCATAACTTTTGCAAATGGCAGGCTGGTGACTAGTTAGGGAGAAATCCTGCTGTTTAGGGGCAAGTGGTTTGTTGGTTTGGGTTGGGGAGTTTTTTCATATTCACCCATCTTGCCTCCCCCTCTGAGTACAGTTCTTTCAATTTGTTGGTGCCAATTTGAATTTTCATTTTTACAAGCTTATGTCTTTTATGGTTTTCTGACCACACAAAATAATCAGGATGTTGGGTAGAGTGAGGACGTGTTATGTACACAAAATGCTGTATAAGCATGTTTCCATTAATTTCTGTGCAGAAGTATCATTTTTGCCCTTTCCTCTGCACTCCAGTACATTTATATTTCTAGTGGTGGCATGTCCCTTAACATCTCTAAAGGGGTTCTTTCCACTTCACAGTTCTTGATTCAAAAAGCAGATTAGTTTCTTTCCAGATGAACAGAATGTTGCTACTAAAGCTAAAAACCAGAAATGGAGGGGAGGGGAGGTGGTGTGTGGGACAGAGGGGACGCACTTGGCACAACCCAACAAAACCACCAAACTACAAACAGCAATTCTAAACCCAAACCAAAAACCTAGAATTTACTTGTCTCTAGCCTAAAGTAGTGCTGTGGTCAAATGACAACAAATGCTACTCTTCATTTTTCATTAAAAAGAGGATGTAAGAATGCCTTTCTGAGCAAGGAGTCTCTGACCTTACAAATTGTTTGGAATTTTTTAGCACTGAGATTTAGCTTACTTTCTAAGTGAATATTTGGTTTGTGACCTCAGCCACCTTACTCTGAAGGGCTGTAAATAACAGGAGAACGCCCTTGGAGCTTTTCTTCACAACTGGCAGCTCACTAACTTCAGCTTTTACCTTAGGGACTAGTGAGGCATATTCCAGCATTTCTGTTTGCAAGATTTGGCGTACACACTTCTGATGCTGCCTTCTTACTTGATAGTTCTCTCAGAGCTCTGGAAAAAGAGCTTTGACCTCTGGCGATTCCTTCAAGTTTAGTTTGGTTGAAACAGTTCTGATGTCAAGGATTCTGCTTATGAAAGAAAAGAAATCATTAATCTACAGATCTTAGTATCCTCATTCATCCTTTTTTTCTGTCAAAACTGATTTGTCTGTCGTTTCTTTCTGGTAGACAAATACCACCTTATAATATTTTTCCTACCTTAGAGAGCAGTTTCTATCCATTATCCCTAAGGTTTGTCTCCCAAGATACTGCTGTCCATGTGTTTCTGGTTTAGCATAACTGTCTCATTTTTCAGGCATTTATATGAGGTTGTCTTTTGGCCAGGAAATGCATTCAGAACTTGAACTGATTTTAATAGTCCAAAATAATATACTGGTGCTTCGAAGCAGTATGTTTTTTGATGAAAATTTCATTTGTGCTGGCTTTGCAGCAATATAATTGAATTTTATGGTCTCAACAATGGTCTCAACTTAAGTGAGAGGAAGAACTCAAATTAGTTCTTCCTTCTTAGATGGCTCCCACATCTAGTGGTGAAATAAAAGGAAGATAAGCAGCAGTTACTGATTTAAGGATGGGTTGAACCCAGCCTCAATCTCAAGCTACTGTCTCATGTATATGGCTGCTTCTCATGGCACTGCCAGCAGTCAGCTATGCAGAACTGTGGCATGTGTGGAGCAGCTGCAGCACTGCTCCCTGATCTGCTTTGTGAGCTTCAGACACAGCATCAACTCTGCTAAGAAACCCTTTTGGTGAACCCTTTGTAGGATTCTTTCCTATCTGAACTACGCTTAGAAGACGTTCCAAACTCTCATCTCAAGTTGTGTCCACAATTCAGTTATAAAAGAACCTGTTTTTCTTTCCTGTATGTGCCTGTTCTAGGTTGAGATGTCACTGTTGCTTTGTATGCAAGGACAATCTTCTAATTTTACATTTTAAACTCAGACTTTCTAATCTCCCTATGTTTTGTCTGCCACAGAGGCTTTCCAGTCAGATGTTGGCTCTGTGTAAAAGCCTGCACTGGGACTTGCTGGTGGTTCACCTGAGCACAAGCTCTCTGTGGCCTTGCTGAAGAATGCTCCTCTTCCAGGTTGCTACACTGCAGCCTTTAAGAGGTTCAGATGCTTTTTCATGGAGCATCACACTATTTTATGGACAAAGGGGATAGCATTATTCACTTTCAGAGATGACCAGAGTGTTGGGTTTGATTTAGGTTGTTTGTTTCTTTTCTAGACAGGTATTACCTGGGACCTTAGTGAAATGTATGTTTTTGTTAAGTTTATGCACTGTTCCTTCCCCTCTCTGTCCCACCCATCTGTCCTCACAACTTCCACATGAAAACAAAGCAGTCCTGGCAATTATTTGTTTCCTCCTCCTAATATTTTGACATGTCAATATCTAAAAGCATACCTTTACACTTGCAAGAAGTAATTCTAAACTAGACAGTAGTCTGCCACCTAGAATGACACCAGTTTTAAGATGCTTTGCTGAATTCTTCAGGCTTCCAGGAGACAGTAAAAGTTGTAAGTAAAACCTGCATCACTATTTCAGTAGTTCATAGTTACTTTACTTGCCTAAATAAGAATCTAAAAGCAAAGCACAAAGTTAAATTCAGGATTTTTGCTATCTGTGGCAAAGCTACTACTTCCAGTGAGCCCTGGATTTTAACAGCCATTATACAGAGCTGCCCAGAGGAGCTTCCTGTCAAATATATTTACAGTATATTTACAAATAATGAAAGAAAGTAGCTAGAGGGAAGAAAAGGCATTGAAAGGTCACTTATGCTATTACTTTCTTCCAAAAATGTATGAGAAATAGAAAAATGAGCCATTTTTATTTAGCTCAAAAAATTGAGGAAGGAAACATAGGCTTCCAAACCCATGAATCATATGGCAAGTACAAAACTTCATGCTGCAATTGGGAGGACTTTATATGATAATGCTAATGTTATAAAGCTAAAAATTATTTCCTTTAACTCCATAGTGCTTATTTGAGAATTGGCAAATCCTGCATCAGGCTAAAATAATAAAATTAAAAAATAAAAAGTATAATATAGAGGGAATCACTGTACTCCCATAGGACTCTTACTTACCTGTAGTCTAAGGCTGACATAGATCTATTTGAGTCAAACAGGAACTACTTACTGCAAAGCTGCTAATCATGTTGCTTTAATGGAACTGTTTAACACACTGAATAGTAATGTAACAGCACATAGAAAATTAGCTTGTTTGCCATTGATTAATGATAGATAATGTGTGCAGCTCCCCACAGTGGGACATTTGAGCAGTTCTCTGTCATGTACAAACTCAGGTTCATTAAGGTACGTCTCTACTTGCACAGTCTGATTCAGCATAAAATCCCACACATATAGGAATGCACTTTAAAGATAAAACCAAGATTCATATTTAGCTTACTTAAAGTGTATTGGAGGTGTAATGCACCTCCAAATTATTTCATTCAGATAAACAAGGCAAAGATTGAAGGACAGAAGAACAAAAGTTGCTTATTTCAACAACAGCTTGAAAAGAGTTACAGGAGAATTACAGGTCAATACATTAAAAGAAGACAGTAGGAAAAATTACCAATAGTTTTTCTTTTAAGTGTTGAATTTCAAAGAAGTAGAAACTTGGTAAACTTGTTTAGGTATCAACTGTGCATGTGTAGGGTTATGTTTCTCAAATGCCAGCCTTGTTCAAGAAAGGTGTGTACAGATGAATTTAAAACCAAGGAGAGTTACAGTTCTCAGCTTCTCAAAAATGGACATATTGTGCTTAAAAAAATCTACAGCTACTGCTGGAGATTCACTTCAATTCAGAGCAACTGTAATTTTCTCTGTAAATGAGAAAAGGAGTTTAAGACCAGCTTTGTTCCTTTTGCTTTGTCAAATACTGCGAGCTCATGGGTTTTACTACTTTCCATATTTAGCTTGAATCTAGATTTGCTAATAGTACACATTGTAATAGCTTTTGTAACATTTTTAGTACACCAAAGAATATGTTTATCATCTAGAAATTGCTACTCCAATTCCACTTGCCTTGTTATACTTTTAGGTTCAACTATAAATTGTGGAAAATAAAGCCCCCCCCCCCCCCCCCC